>JAMPIV010011164.1:0-146985 GCA_024509875.1 Oreohelix idahoensis
GATTTCCTTCTGCCGATTAATTTTTTAACGTGCGAAATTTGCACATGGACCTATTTTTTTTTTTAGCCCCTGATTCCAATAAGGCTAGCCTGCCAAATCTCACTACTCAGGGAATCAGAGGGTTGAGTAAAATCATTATTGTACAAAGTGGTTATGAAAATCAAGGCCTATAATCCACCCCATGCAGACCCCAAATAGAACAGTCACAACTAAGATGGTATGGCCATGTCTGCAGAATGGGGGAAGATCGGCTACCACGACAAGCATGGGAAACAAAGAGCCAGAGATACAGACCCCTAGGACGACCCAGAGTCCGCTGGGAGGACAACATTAGACAATCTTTGAAAGACCGAAGGCTAGAATTGAACAAGGCCAGGAGGAAGACAACCGATAGGATAGTCTGGCGCTCTCTCTTCCATACCTCTACACCTCACGGTAGAAGGGAAACGACTACGTAAGTAAGGTTCTGAAAAAATTCCATCAAGAATATTCTCTGTACTGGGAACCGACCCTGGTGTCTTTAGAAACTAGATGCGGACGCCAATTTCCTCTTAGCCACTCCGGTCCCCGTGAGTGATAGGCGAGAACCGACCAAGTAAGAAAATGGTGTTTAAATGGATTGTCGAAAGTGCGCTATTTGGCGCCGATGAAACATTTCAGATGTGCTTTTTTTTTTCCCCCCTCGCATGAGGTCGCATTGGCACCCGCCCCAAACCCGGCTCTGGTCAAGACCACATGTCCCAACACAAGAAGACCCAATGACAAAATGTGTCACTGTAGTGATCTTCTGTGTTCTCACACAAAGGACATAATGACACATGAATGTCACCAGCGTTGCCACTCAAGTTCTAGAGATAAACCTAGATTTTCTTCTTAAAAAAACCCAAAAATACCCAGATTATTTTATGCCCTAAAATACACAGGATAGACGATGTTTACATTAATTTTTTATGTTCATCTTTTGAACTAATAATCTGTATTAGTTACATTAACAAAATGGTCCTCAAATTAAATATCAAATGTTAGTTGTAACTTGTTACTGTTGAAAAATGTCACTTGACAGAGACTCGGCATTAATGTCGACAACTTCTGCTTCGTCAAGATCATATGCATGAATTGACAACGTGGAATCTTGATTGTGAAGTTCCAAAATCTTTGCATATCTCTGCCGACAACGTCCTTCACGCACATCTTCAACCACGCATTTACTAGGATTAAACTTATGACAAACTCCATCTTTGGCAACTGCTTGCTTGCTTGGCTAGTATTCGATTGGAAACTGATTCACACAAAAGCTTGTTGGTTTGTTTAGTTTTAACTAAGTTAACCTTCGAAAACACTCTTTCGACGCATGCCGAGGAGTGAGGTAGTGCCATAAGCGTGCACATGAGGTCAGTCAAAACATCAAATTTCTTCTGGTTATTAGCATCTGTTACTTGTTACAGTCCCAGCCAGAATGCGGGCGGATCCTCATCCACTAGATGTCCAAGATCTTTTCGGTACGATGCCAGTTCTTGCCATTGATCAGACAGACGATCAAGGCTCTCTTCTGAATCAACTGTTTAAACTGCGCTGCTAAGATGGTAGGTGGTTGTTGGCAGCATTTGCACAAAGTGCAAATGAATGACAAACACAGCCGATAACAAAGGCATGTGGAATCTGTTTCTTCAGATGTGCCTGTAAACCACTTGCAGTCCCCATCATAGTGGCACAGTTGTCTGCAGCAAAACCAATGACGTTACTAAGCGGGATTTCATGCGTGCTCAACAATTTCTTAACAGTTGTAAACATGCCAAGACCAGTCCCATCCTCTACCTCAATGAGGTCTAACAGTGAATCAACTACTTTTTTGGTTTTTGTGTCACAGAATCGCACAACGACTGCCAACATCTGGTTCGTAGAAATATCGGTACTCTTATCAACGAGTATAGAGAATTTCTGATTTCTGCAAATGTTTATAACTTCAAGCCGCTCAAAATGAGCAATGCTGTACTGCATCACATAGGCAGCCTTGGTGCGCTTCAGTGACATTTTTTGAGCAATTGGGCTGTCTGAAAATATCTGATTGCAACATTCAATCAAATGACCAGCTTGCGAAAACGGAGTATTATGTTCTGCCATGAAAGCCGAAAACAGTATCTCCGCTTTAGCAGTTTTATCTTGAAGACAGGGCTCTTTTGGTTAGATGAAAAACTTGTAATAGCTTTTTTTCCCCAACACAATGTATATGCCAGTTTGAGCTGATGTTAACGAGTCAAAAAACAACGCCATTGACGTGGTTAAAAACAAGAATTAAATTTAAGTGGAATAAAAAATATATAGCACATAATGTTTGACATTTAATTATAATATACATATAATGTATAATGCTCAGTGCACAGAATATACATACATTGTAAATGTCAATTGTCAAATATACACAGATTTATGCAGATTTGGGAAAAAATTACCCAGATACCCAGACGGAAGCCCAAAAACCCAGATCTAGTAAGAAATACCCAGCTGTGGCATCACTGAATGTCACTGTACTGGTCCCTGTGTCTAGACACATGATCCTAGCCAAAGGCCGGATATTATGGCGTTGGGTTTGCCGGAGCAGTATTTATGCTTCGGATCCAAAGACCTAGATTTAATTTTTGTTCCTCGCATGAGTCGCGGTGGCGCGCGCCCCGGCCCTAGCTATGACACAATGGTCTTAGCCAATAGGCCGGATATCAAGGCGCACGTCTAGCCTCAAAAGATCAAATACATTAACACGTTAATGTCAATGCCCTTTGATCTTAGCCAAAAGGACTTTTTTTTTTTCCTCGCTTGAGGTTGCATATTTTTTCCTCGCATGAGGTCGCATTAGTACCCGCCCAAACCCGGCCCTGGTCAAGACCACATGTCCCAACACAAGAAGACCCAATGACAAACTGTGTCACTGTAGTGATCTTCTGTGTTCTCACACAAGAGACATAATGACACATGAATGTCACTGTACCGGTCCCTGTGTCTAGACACATGATCCTAGCCAAAGGCCGGATAAGAGCGTTGGGTCTTCACAGCATTTTTTTTTTCCTCGCTTGAGGTCGCATATTTTTTCCTCGCATGAGGTCGCATTGTCCCCGCCCCAAACCCGGCTCTGGTCAAGACCACATGTTCCAACACACGAAGACCCAATGACACCATGTGTCATTGTAGTGGTCTTCTATGTTCTTACACAAAGGACCTCATGACATAAATGTCACTACTGGTCCCTGCGTCTAGACACATGATCCTAGCCAAAGGCCGGATATTGGGCCGTGGGGTTTTTACAGCATTATTCGTGCTGGGTTACGAGAAGCGACCTAGATTTAGAGTCCGTCGCGAAAGATGTATGATATGTCACTACCATTGAAAGTGGCAGAAGATATAAGTGTTCACTTCTTTAACTTGCGGATCAAACTCCATATTATTTAAAGTATTTTTTTCTAAACATGGTAAACACAAGTTCTTTTAACAACTTAACAAATGTACTAATAAAAATAAGAGCTTCTTTTGTGCTTTACATAAATATATGTACTAAATTGATTAAAAAAAAAAAAATAAAAGATGATAATCTGTTATTTAGTTTGAAATTTTATTAATAGTTGAATTGTTCCGCTTTGAAAGTAAATTGGATGGTTTCCCCTAACTGAATTATCTCTGCTCCTTAAAGTATCATATGGTTAAGTTTTTTTTTTCCTTTGGAATTTTCGCTTAATTCCAACATTGGTCATCACGTCAAAACCTGACAAGAGGTGTGATCTCTCGGTTATAAGTCGGGTATATTTTGTACATTTTTATAAAATTTTGACCGCTGGACTGTTTTCCTTTTCTTTGTAAATTTAGCGGGGGGTCACTTTTATTAACCATGTAAAGGTTTATTTCTGTGAAGGACTGCTAGCTGGATGTTTGACCGTCACGTCATAAGTTTATTCAAGTGTTGCTGCTTATTTCATCAATATACTTATTTATTTATGTTTTCTAAGTGTAATGATTTTACCTCTATATCTATTATTGCTAGTGTACCGACGTGTCGTTATAAGTACTACTAGCTGAAATGAAGATCCATGTGTGTTTTTCGTTTCCTTTTGGGTCTACCGATAGTGTGGTCTTCCTTAACTCCAGCTGATTTATGACGTAATCAATGACGATTTGACGTATGGTTTCTA
This sequence comes from Oreohelix idahoensis, assembly GCA_024509875.1. NCBI lineage: Eukaryota > Metazoa > Mollusca > Gastropoda > Stylommatophora > Oreohelicidae > Oreohelix > Oreohelix idahoensis. Next base: position 4,176 of record JAMPIV010011164.1, read on the forward strand.
AAATAACAATAGGTAATTCTTCTATTGGATTGTTTATTGTTTGACTATGTTGATTTATTTCATATGTCAGTGACAAACTAACTTTTTCTACGCTTTTGGTTCGTTGTTTATGGAATGTCTACTTTATGTTTCTACCCGTAGTTATATAACTGTAATCTCTGTAGTCAGTTGTCGGAGTTGGGATTTGATGTGCAGTGTTTGTTTACATGACAGCGTATTTGTTGTCAAACTATTTATTGTCTTAGTTAATGGTTTCAACAATCATTCTCATATCGCAATGGCTTACTTACTTACTTAGTCGTTCCTCTTCTACCGTGAAGTAGAAATGGCATATATTAATAATTTAAAAAAAAAAACTATGTGACAGTGATAAGAGTATATATTGATGTTCTTATCGTAGGTGTAGGTTAATGGTCATCACATTGTTGAAATGCTATTTGTTGGTGTAAGGTGTTATGATTGTCAACTCGCTAACCGACACAGGGTTGTACATACAGGTCACCTGGTCCATAAAGTAGTGAGGCACTGGACAGGTGATGTTGACAATGAGTGAAAGTATAAATGTCAATTGCGCGAATGTGTGGAATGTTCTCAAGTTGACATGTTGGTTAGAATACACTCATACATTCGTATGCAAGTCAATGATGTCCTGAACTGCTATTGACGTTTTCATATATTTATTGTGACACATACTCTGACATTACGGTTGGCAGTCACTGGAACAAGTTGACACACACATTGTTGTATACGTGAAGAAATACATAGCATCTCACTGGAACAAGTTGACACACACATTGTTGTATACGTGAAGAAATACATAGCATCTGCATATAATGGAATGGTCGTAGGCAAGCACATAGTATTCTGATCTGTCTATAGTCTCATTCCTTAGCTGACTAATCGCGTCAGCCAATACATATTACTTAATAATGGCTCCTTATCAGACCCTCTTCTGCCTAAGTCTTACAAGCCTTAAATCCAGCAAATGTTCATGATAACGATCTTAAACCACCAGTAGTGGGGTTTTATTTTCCTAATAGATAACAGATCTCTATCATCATCAGATAATAAGGTTGTCCCTGTTCTCGATAAATGATTTTATTAAACTGGCAATGAGATCCAAGATGGCTTTACTTTTCAGTGAGCCTCGCTCACCCAAGGTGAAAATATGAAGCATAATTAAAAATGCTGTTCATACATAAATGTCCTGATTGGGCTCTGAATATTCTGCAATTAATAATGCTGGTCACATCAAATAACATAGGACTGCTAGGTAGCATATCATCTTCCTCTGTAGTCAATAATAATCTAGGCACGACGAAACGTCTGCCCATCTAGGCATTGCAGAAGGGTACATAAACTGGCTTCGTTACCTTTTTATGGAAATACACTGGCGAATAGCTCACACCATCTTTTGGCGTTAGGAACAAACACTGGGGAGGATTACCGACATAACAGTCATATAGAGAAACTATCTCCTTTCCCCAAATAAACCACGGAAAGATCCCATCTTCGGACTTCCCTGATACAGACCAGCCATCGCAGAAAAACATAACGGAAGACCCTTTTTAAACACACCCGGTCTGGGCATGCTTTAAAGATAACCTCTGAACTCTATATTCAAGTGGGACAACTACATATTACATTCATACAAAGCAAATACAGAGTATTCGCCCTTTGTCTAGAGTTCTAATCTCAGACTCAAAATATTATTACCAAATATTTCCAAACATAACAAGTATACAAACAAATAAATATCTTCCTATATATATATACATCTCTATCTTCATTGTCCACAGTAATCTGTTGGTAACAACGGGCTAACTGGGATAGATTAGTAATACTGATAGAACTGCAGATGGACTGACTGGAGCAGAATTACAACGCTGTCACATAAGTGTTTTGTAGATTATTAATATATGTCATAGTGGTATGAGAAGAATTGTTGAAGCCATTACCTAAAACAATAAATAGTTTCACAACAAATACGATTTCAAGTAAGCAGAAACTACATATCAAACACGAACTCCGACAACTGACTACAGAGATTACAGTTATATAACTACGGGTAGAAAAATAAAGGAGACATTCCACCAAGAACGAACAAAAATCGTAGAACAAGACAGGCAGTTTATCATTGACATATCAAATAAAACAACACAGTGAAACAATAAACACTACAAAGGAATAATTACTTACTGCAATTTTAGACACCATACGTCAAATCATCATTGAGAAAGTCATAAATCAGCTGGAGTTTAGGAAGACCACATTATGGGAAGACACAAGAGGAAACGAAAAACACACATGGATCTTCAATTCAGCTAATACTACTTTTAACGACATGTCGGCACATCATCAATAATAGATATAGAAGTAAAGTTATTACACTTAAAAAATATAAATAAGTAAGTATATGGATTGAACAAGCAGAAACACTCTAATAAACCTTACGACGTGACAGTCAGACAGGCAGCTAGCGGTCCTTCACAGAAATAGACCTTTTCATGGCTAATATAAAAGTCCCTCCCCCCACATAATGTAAAGAAAAGACAGAAATAACAGTACAGCAAAATGTAATAAAAATGCGCACAATATACCCCGCTTATAACCGAGATATCACACCTCTTGTCAGGTTTTGGCCGGATGTCGAATGTCAGAAATAAGTGAAAAAAAAGAAAAAAAAACTTAACCATGTGATACTGAAGCAGACAGAGAAGTTAGGGGAAAGCATCCTATTCAATTTCAAAGGGAAACAATTTGGTTATTAACAAAAATCATAATAAATAACTTTTTTCAATTATGTTTTTAGTTTTATGGACTTTTTAAACAAAAATATAAAAAGAATAAACAATTCACTTATTTTTATTAGTATATTGTTAATATTGTTAAAATGTTATTGTGTGTCTTATGTTTAGCGTCAAAAGACTTTAAATAATTTGGAGTTTGATGCACATGTTAAAGTAGTGAACACTTATATGCACTGCCACTTTCAATGGCAATTTTGTCATAATTCCAGCCTTTGCACTCGCAGATGTCCGCGCCGATAAGTTTCGTCAGCGCCAAATAGCGCACTTCGACAATCTTTTAAACACATTTTCTTACTTAGTATTTTCTCTTCTACCCTAGGGGCCGAAGTGACTAAGAAGTATAGCGTCCGCCTCTAATTATAAAGATATAGGGTTCGGTTCCCAGTCTAAGGAATATTTATGATGGAATTTTTTTCAGAACCACTGGGTCCTAATCATGACATAATCCCGATGATCCCCTGGGTAGTGTGATTGGATGCCTAGCCTTCTTGGATAAGGACGAACAAATAGTACGTTCCGAGTGTAAGTTAAACACTGATAAAGTCGTTTTGTTGTGATGTTACTGCTTTCATAAGGTTATACTGGACACATAAATGAATGGTCAACTCGTTCCGACACAGTGCTGACATCGAGTGAGAATGTAGATGTAAAGGACGCGAATGTGTGTACAGTTCTGTTGAGTTGACAAGTCACTCACTCAATCATAGTTAGAAGTCAATAAAAGGGTAGACTGCTGATGACGTTTCATACATTTAATAATGGACGTACACTTCGACATCACGATTACAGTCACTTGAACAGGTTGGCAAAAAATCATCGTATACTTGAAAAAGATGGGTGACAATATCAGATGTACATTTAGGTGGCATGTAAATATAATGGAACGATAGAAGGCAAGCACTCAATATTCTGGTTGTCTATCGTTTCATGCTTCAACTGACTAATCGCGTCAGTTAAGGTGGATACATAATCATCAACAATGGTTCACTGTCAGAACCTTCTCCTGGCTAGGTTTCTCAAGCCGTAAATTCATCAAATGTTTATGGCAAATATGTTAAACCACAGTAGTGGGTTTTCATAATATATAGATCTCTGTACCATCATCAGATAATAGGACCTTTTCTGTTCTCCGACGATGATCCGCTTACAATGGCGAGATCCAAAAAATGGCTCTCCTCCGTGAGCTTCGCTCACCCAGGATGAAAAATTATGAAGCAGAATTAATTCATTATTCATCCATAAATGTCCTCATTGGGCTTCTATACATTTCTGCTATCAATAAGGCTGATACATCAAGTAATCTAGTGCTGCTAGATAACACGTCATCTTCATCTGTAGTCAATAATCCTAGATGTACGATAATACGTCTCCCATCTAGGCTTAGCAAAAAAGTTCAGCAAAAAGGTTTTGGTTTTACCTGGCTTTAGGAAAACACACACTAGCGAATAACGCACGCCATTCCTTGGCGTTAATAATGAACATTAAGAGAATCTCTGATAATACAGTCATACAGAGAAACAATCTCCTTCCTAGAATAAATCACAGAGATCAATCTTCAGACATTCTAGTCGACCAGCCCATAGCAGCGACGACATGACAGCCGCTTCCCTGTCGACACTCCCAATCGACGCATGCGCAGAAATGCCTTTTGACTCCAGAGTTCAGCTCAAAAAATAGACCGACTTAGAAATACAAAGATACAAAGATATAAGACCGAATCACCTTAGATAGTCAAGGAATAAATATAAATTCGGGCCATAAACATTTTAAGCAAGACCAATCTGTATCTGGCCATACCAGACGCAAAATGACGTAAATCTAGTATTCATACGCCAGATTGTGACACAAGAAAAGATAACCCATATAACCGAATATAACATCGATCAATCAGGGTTATTGCCCTTAGACTAAGAATCATTGATTCTCTAATAACTACTTTTCATCAGACAAATAGTTATACTTTACATTTGTATGCCTACCAAAAGTAATGTGTGCGTCACAGACTACCACACAAAAGAATCTGTGCGCAACAAACACGTTAAAAATTCTCTGGCAAGTGGACATCGTAAAGAGTAGGCCTTACGGCCCTTGCCCTAGCAGAATGTACAAAATTAGGAAAACCTATTAGATAAAAAAATATTTATAGAATGTATGATTCCTAAATACCCACATTTGGGATTCTCGCCTGTGCTTTGGAGTTCGTGCACTGTGCTGATATCCTCCTTGAGATCTAAGGGAGGAGATTGGACTACTGATGGAGTTGTCCGTATGCAGTGAACATGGTCCTTAAAACCAAACGACACAAACCTTTTCCACCTTAGGGTGTAGGGGTTAGCCAGAGAGAGCGCCATGTTATCATGTAAACTGCTTCTAGTTCAGTCCTCGGTCCTTCAGGGATTGTCTAATGTTGTCCTCCCAGCAAACTATGTGTCGTCCTGGAGATCTGGATCCCTGGCTATTGTCTTCCCATATGTGTCTTGGCAGCCGTTCTTCTCCAACACTTCAGACGTAACCAAACCACAGGAACTGGGACTGTTCCACTCGGCTTTGAACGACCAGTGCTATTGTAAATAAGCACAGACAAAAAATGTGACAAAGGAAGAGAAACAGCGGCTACAGAAAAACACATTCGTTATGAAGTTTTTGTTTGTGGATGTACGACAACATTATTTTGTGACTTTCGTAATTTACTGGCGGTCCTCCAAACACCATGAGATGTTTAACCCGTCAGCTACTAAATTCATTGCATCTAAGATACAGTGTTGTTCTGACTTGGATAAGTTGATTCTCGACTTACATGATTTAGAAAGTAGTCCATATTCATTACGATGACAGGGCTGCATACAAGCAGATTATTTGTTTCTCTGGAACTGGAGGAATGGTCTACCTAGCTCTACAAACTCCACGCCACAAATCCACAGTTAATTTAATAAAAATACGTAAAATGTAATGGCATAGACTAACGTACAGGAATGATGAGATGTTAAGTCCTGTAGAGCTGGGGCTCCCAGCCTATGGTGTGCCTACCACATGGGGATACGAGAAGCATCTCACATGGTTACACATAATATTTAGTCAATAACTATAGGATGGGCCAAACGTCTGGAAATATAGGATGGGCCAAACGTCTGGAAATATAGGATGGGCCAAATGTCTGGAAATATAGGATGGGCCAAACGACTGGAAATATAGGATGAGCCAAACGTCTGGAAATATAGGATGGGCCAAACGTCTGGAAATATAGGATGGGCCAAACGTCTGGAAATATAGGATGGGCCAAACGTCTGGAAATATAGGATGGGCCAAACGTCTGGAAATATAGGATGGGCCAAACGTCTGGAAATATAGGATGGGCCAAACGTCTGGAAATATAGGATGGGCCAAACGTCTGGAAATATAGGATGGGCCAAACGTCTGGAAATATAGGATGGGCCAAACGTCTGGAAATATAGGATGGGCCAAACGTCTGGAAATATAGGATGGGCCAAACGTCTGGAAATATAGGATGGGCCAAAAGTCTGGAAATATAGGATGGGTTAAACGTCTGGAAATATAGGATGGGCCAAACGTCTGGAAATATAGGATGGGCCAAGCGTCTGGAAATATAGGATGGGCCAAACGTCTGGAAATAAAGGATGGGCCAAACGTTTGGAAATATAGGATGGGCCAAACGTCTGGAAATATAGGATGGGCCAAACGTCTGGAAATATAGGATGGGCCAAACGTCTGGAAATATAGGATGGGCCAAACGTCTGGAAATATAGGATGGGCCAAAGGTCTGGAAATATAGGATGGGCCAAGCGTCTGGAAATATAGGATGGGCCAAACGTCTGGAAATATAGGATGGGCCAAACGTCTGGAAATATAGGATGGGCCAAACGTCTGGAAATATAGGATAGGCCAAACGTCTGGAAATATAGGATGGGCCAAACGTCTGGAAATATAGGATGGGCCAAACGTCTGGAAATATAGGCTGGGCCAAACGTCTGGAAATATAGGATGGGCCAAACGTCTGGAAATATAGGATGGGCCAAACGTCTGGAAATATAGGATGAGCCAAACGTCTGGAAATATAGGATGGGCCAAACGTCTGGAAATATAGGATGGGCCAAACGTCTGGAAATATAGCATGGGCCAAACGTCTGGAAATATAGGATGGGCCAAACGTCTGGAAATATAGGATGGGCCAAACGTCTGGAAATATAGCATGGGCCAAACGTCTGAAAATATAGGATGTTCCAAACGTCCGGAAATATAGGCAATTTGCCTTATCTAAATTTATTCGTCTTTCTAACTTCTGTAATAATTGTTGTCTGTGCCAATATGGGATTCGACATTTGTAGCAAATTAACGCACCAAGATTGTTCTCATGTACACAAGACAAGGATCCTCACATAGACAAGAAGTAGCCGAATTCTCTATGAATCCAGACTTTTGGGACACACTGTAAATAATGCAACTAAAATATTCCAAAAGTAGTAGTGTTAATGAGAAACAAAGTTGTAGAATGGAGAGAGAACGACGAGTTCTTATTCTAATCCCAAGTAAGGAAAACAAACTGGAGTCTAAAAATGATAAGTGAAGACTCTTTCAGAAACTGTACCACGAATAAAACTGTTGGTTGACAAGACAAAGAATCAGGGGTATAACTAATTAGTTTAAATGTATTCTGATACCTAAACAAAAAGTGAGATATTTATAAACTGTACTGATATTTCGTCATGAGTAGGTAAGTATCTCAATTATTTATTTATAAAAGTGTGAATCTATTAGAGCAGTTTAGCATTGACAACACTGTGTGGTGTTCATTGTTATTGAGTTGATCTTAGTAAAGTGGCATCAAGTGTTCATATCTACGATATAGTCTTAAAGTGTATTTTAAAAAAACATATTATTGAAAAAAATCATCATGATCATCACGCCTTTCCGTTCCCCGTGGACCATAGGGCTGAAACAGTTGCTCTCCATCGATTTCTATTCTGGGCTGTCTGTTCCAGGTGTGCCTAAGTCATTCCAATTTCCTTAGCCTCCACTTCCACTGTTCTTCTCCAAGTTCTTCTTGGCCTCCCCACTCATCTTTTCCGTTGTGGGATCCAGTCAATGGCACCCCTCGCTATGCGTGATTGTTCTCTTCTGAGTGTATGCCATATCCATCTCCACCTTCTTACCTTAATTTACATTTGTATTGGCTTTTGCCCGCATCGAAAAATATTCACAAAATTCTAGTAGACAACATTAAATATTTTAACAGCCACCAGACTTACTACCATTTCAACAATATACAAAGAAAGCAGCAAATCATGCTTGGGATTCCAGGAACGGAAGAAGCAAGACTGGATAACACCAGAAACATTAAACACCATAACGACGAGAATGGAAATGAAAAGAAAGAAAACAGAAGCGAAGTCCCCCAGGTTAAAGCAACTATATAGCGAACAGTACAGTCAGCTGGACAAGGAAGTTAAACGCCAAACCCGAGCCAACAAAAGGAATTTCCTAGACGATCTTGCAAGACAGGCAGAGGAGGCAGCACTGAGAAATGAACAAAGCACAGTATACAAAATAACTAAATTCATCAGCGGAAAACGAGGTGCAAACAATACTACATTAGTAAGAGATAAGCAAGGTAATCTCATCAAGACAGCAGAGGGACAGGAAACAAGATGGGCAGAGCACTTCAGAGAAATTCTGAACAAGGAACCACCAGAGACACAACTGAATGTTCCTGAAGCTGAAAACGATCTAGATGTGAATACAGACATTCCACGAAAAGAAGAAATCATCACAGCAATCAGGGGGTTGGGGAACGGCAAAGCTCCGGGCCGTGATGGCTTAGGTGCAGAGCTGTTTGGGACAGACCCTGAGCTGGCGGCGGAACTATTGGAGCCACTGTTTGCGCGGATCTGGAGGGCGGGAACGGCACCGTCAGGGTGGAACAGGGGAATAGTTGTCGGGTTGCCCGAGGGGGGAGATCTTGCGGACTGCAATAGTTGGAGAGGAGTCGCTCTTCTCTCAGTTCCCAGCGAAGTACTGGGCAGGATGATTATACAGAGAGTTTCAGGGGCAGTGGACCACAGGCTGAGGAGGGGGCGGGCAGGGTTTGGAAAGAATAGGGGATGTGTGGATCATGTATTCGCTCTCGGGAACATTGTGGAGCAGTGCTCAGGGTGGCAGAGACGGCTTTACATTAATTTCGTTGATTTTGAAAAGGCTTTTGACAGCATACATAGGGACGGTTTGTGGAGGGTGTCGTGAATTATTCTAATCCCCATATATAAATTACAACGTAAATGTAAAGCCTAACAAATAAATTTAATAAAAGGAAAGAAGAATGGTAAAGAACAGTGCTGTCACAATGACTGTACGCAAAATCCCCCTGTGTTCTCCTTCGTCTGCAAATTGTAACGCTTTCACGTTGATAGTAAAAGCCTACTGTATTATTACCCGCTTTCTTTAATGAAACGTGTACTGTATTTCTTGGAAAAACCTTGAGATACGCAAGCTGATCAATGACCTAAATTTAATATTTCATTCATTCCATTTTATACACGGCGTAACTAAAAGACAGATGGACTAAAGGATAGAGAGAAGGGAGAGGCAGAAAGCAAGGACACATGCAACACTAAACACGCGTCGCGCGATACACAATTGCTGCCATCACGCGTGTAAGGCCACAAGCACTGGTTTTTTTTTTTTCAAATCATCAGTGATAAAAACCCTACCCATACCAGAGTTAGGTTTTTAAAATCCTGAAAAACGCTTATTGGGAATTATGACATTATACCGGTTTACGTTTGAAAACATGACAGTACCCAGACACCCTCAAGTTTGGAAGTGAGAAGGTAGTAACAGCACGACTATCCTAGAAGAAAATGCATATTGGCTCCATTAAATTCGTATATTTGGGTTCCTTAGGGTTTGCTGACAAAGAATATGTAAAACGTTACGCAAATAGTCTAGGAATTACCAAGTTATGGCCAAAATAAAATAGTGGGGGTGCCTGACAGCATGAAATCATTTCTGCTCATAAAAATTTTTTTATAACGTGTTTGAAAAAACATTACGTTACGGAAATAGCCTACCATGTTAACTCCTATTTGATTGGAGCGCAACAAATGTAAGACTAAACACGATTGGTCGGGCTATAAATACTATCTTGTGTTGTCAGGGGAAACGTGAAAGGGGTATTTTTTTGAAAAGATGTGTAGACATGGTTTGATTGGGTAGAGCTGCGAATATACTCAATTCAGAGCGTCTGTTCCTTGCCACATCTTGTAATAAACCTACTAAGAAGCAGTGCGTTGAGCACCAGTGTATATTTTTTTATAAAATAAAGCCTGGGACATCGGCAGATCGGAGTTGTGCTATATTCATTGCCAGTCAACGAAACTGTTTATTATTTCCATGAATTGTGGTAAGCTTGAAATATTCAATATCTTTTAATGAAAATTGAATGTAAATTGATAATTTATGTCTGTATATATGTGTAGTTCAGTAGCGAACATGATGTAAAGCCTATAGTGCTCCAGCCTGAACAGAAGGTGTCGGAGGAAAGTAAAACTGCATGGAATGGCCAAACAGTACACTGACACCTAGATTATTGACTAGAAAGAAATAATGCTGGAATTGCAGAGGCGTAGTAACCATTAGGGAGGGAAATACTGGTATAAAGTATTTCAGATGAAGCTGACAGTTGGCCTAACGCTCTGAACTCAATGTTTGTGATGTATTGTGCTCAGTGTAGAAATAGAGTATAAATTAGTTCTGACGTAGAAGGTACAACCTTCTTGTTTCAGGGACCGTGGTCTTAAAGTTATTGAGCAGCACCTGGTCAGAGCTTTGCTGAAGCCAGAGGTGGACAGCATACTCCTTGGTCCATATAGCAACCAGTGGGGTGGCTCCAGAACTCATTAAAGTAATCGAGCAGAGGAGTCTTTTACTGCAGTCATCACGAAAGATAAGAGAGTGTGGCCATGGAGCTCAACATTATGTACCCCCATCTTAAAATGACATTGTAAAATAAAATTAAGAGGGGAATTTAATTGTTTTAATGCCAGGAACTGAGAACATCTCCAATACTAGTTCCAACAAAGACAAACTATTGAAGTCATGATGACAAATACCAACAGAGCTTGAACAAAACAAAACCAGTATTACCTCAGATTACCACTACACAACTGACACACATAGGATACTATTAATAATATATGTCACTACAAGATTCATATTGATAAATTCTGTACATATAACTTGTAATTAAAATTGATTGTGATTCCTGGTTCCCTTTGTATTTGAATCAGGACACATATACATTCATGACAGCACTGAATACATATTGTTATTTGAAAAGTTATCAGTGACTCCTTTAAGATATCCTCGTAGAGTGTTTTATGTATGTGAGTGTCACAGTGTTGTCAAGTGTGGTGGAATAAATTAAATTGTTTATCTGTCTGTTGTTGTTATGACTTACACTTCATCATACACATACCCTAGACATATAACGTAGTCATCAAACTATTCCAGAATAATTCTGACTGAGGTATACATATGTGGCAGCAAGTAAGGTTATCTATAATACACTACTCTTATTAGATATAGATACCTTCACAGCTGATCTCAGTCAGTACACTAAGTCCCCTATAAATATTTATAACATCCCACTTCACCACAGAGGGTGCTGAGGGCTTGTGGGGTTCCAGGCTGCATGGTGTCAATCGTAGAGGGCCTCTGTGCCGGCTTTGCGTGTAGTGTTGGGCAGAGCGGCCTGGCCTTTGGGGTGAGGGCAGGAGTGCGACAGGGGTGCCCCTTGTCGGCCGCTCTATTTTTGACAGTTGTGGACTGGGTGGTGCGCCGGGCGGCGGAGGGCGGTCCAGGAGGAGTGGGATGGACTGCGTTTTCTGCACTGGAGGATCTGGGGTGTGCGGATGACATTGCGCTGCTAGCGCATTCGCATCGGCACATCCAGGAAAGGACGGATGGACTTGGCGGGTTTAGCCGGCGGGTGGGCTTGGACATCAATTTAGAGAGGTCTGGGGTCATGGCGCTCGGTGTGGGCGGCCCTGGGCCCATGTCGGTAGGGAATCAGCAATTGGTACAGACAGATACCTTCACTACCTAGGAAGCATAGTAACGCCAGACGGCGGGGCAGGCAGAGACATCAACATCAGAATGAATAAGGCAAGAACAGCCTTCTTTAGCCTAAACAACATCTGGAAGTCCTCCCAATACAGCACAAGCACAAAATTAAGATTATATCAGAGTTGCGTGCTTTCTGTGCTTCTCTATGGTGCGGAATGCTGGAGAGTTACAGAGAAGGAAATGTCGAAATTGTCCTCCTTTCACACAACATGCCTAAGAAAAATTCACCGAATCTTTTGGCCAAATACCATCACTAACCAAGATCTGCTTACTCGTAGCAAGCAAGAGGACATGCACACCATCATAGCTGGCAGGCGCTGGAGCTGGGTTGGTCATGTCCTCAGAGGAGACCCCGATGCCATCACAGGAACAGCTATGCTTTGGACCCCTGGGGGAGGGCAAAAGAGAATCCGACCGGGAACAGCCTGGCGGAGGACTGTGGAGGCTGGGATGCGGGGAGTGGACCGGGGTTGGGGCACTGTGCGAAGGATGGCCACCGACCGAGCAAAGTGGAATCAATTTGTTGTTGCCCTACAAGACGCCACTAGGCGTGATGGCCACTGACTGCTTTGACGGTCGGCGGCTAAGGATCAAAGAAGAAGAAGAAGAAGACTTACTACCATACCATAACTATATAATTTTGTTGAGCAATGTTTAAAAACAAAAATTCGTTGGCACTACTCATTAACATACCGGTAGGAAAAATGACGAAAAACTATATCTATGTGTCAGTAGAAAAACAGTGTCAACTAGCTACCAACTGCTATGAAAAGACAAGAACACAGTTGCAATTTAATATAATAATTAACTGATGATGGATATACAAGGTTTGTCCGGAAAGTAATGAGACTGATTTTCTTGGGCCAATCAGAAGGGCCGGGTGACGGAGTCTCCAGGCGTGACGGTTGGTGGGGGATGTTAGGTAAACGATAGATTTCTCGTCAGTTGGCTCTGAGCTTTTACAGATTGCGGATCGCTTGCGAAGTGGACAGCTGTTTGAGCGTCGCGTAACGGTCAAAATGCAGAGGAATGTCGAGCAGCGATACGCGATAAAGTTTTGTGTAAAACTTGAAAAATCCGCGACCGAGACGCTTGCTATGATACAGAAAGCCTACGGGAAGGATGCTTTATCGAAAGCACAAGTTTTATGGTGGCAGAGCTCTGAGTGGCACACTACCGAGTCTCTTCGACCAAAGAATGTTCGAATGAGCAAATCGAAGATGAAATCGATGCTCATTGTCTTTTTTGACTCTAAAGGTGTTGTCCATAAGGAGTTTGTACCACCTGGACAAACGGTCATCGCTGCATTTTACGTGGAAGTGCTTAAACGGCTGAAGAACAGAGTCGCGCGCATCCGCCCGGAGATGGCAACACCTGGGTTATTCACCACGACAATGCGCCGGCTCATGCGTCACTGTTAGTGAGAGAGTTTCTGGCGAAACAAACCGTGGCAACACTGCCCCAACCTCCCTACAGCCCAGTCTTGGCCCCGGCTGACTTCATTTTGTTTCCCTGGCTCAAATTCAGCTTGAAAGGACACCATTTTGGGACTGTTAAAAACGTGCAAGCTGCCATGACGAGTGCTTTGAAAGAGATCCCCGTTCAAGACTTCCAGGCAAGCTACGACGCGTGGCAGAACCGCTGGCAACGGTGTATTGATGCTGAAGGATGTTATTTCGAAGAATTTTAAGTGTATGTAAGCATGTCTTGAAATAAACCAATTTTATGGAATCAGTCACATTACTTTCCGGACAGACCTTGTATACTTTTCGATTGTCTGGGTACCTTCCCATTTCTATAGTTATTGTTGATCAGAATCCAGATCATTACGCTCCGGGCAAACACATTAAGTCCCAGTCTCCATCAGCAAATTTTGAAAGGTATTGATGTTAATTGCACATGCAGCGCACTGGTTGTATACACGACGGATGCATCCTCTCATACGTCCATCTCTTATCGTCTTACTTTTGATGCCAAGGTCCAACAATCTTAGTCTTGTTGATTTATTGATTGCAGTATCGTCTTCATGTGATTATTTTATGACCTTAGAATCTTTCCCTTTTTGATATTCAATGTTCCCACTATGAGGGCTCTCAAGGCACCTTCCTAATGTGAGCTATACATAAAGTTGACCATGAGCCAAGATTATGTCTAGTAGGTAAATACCTGCACGATCAAATGAAAGTACCTGTGTTTTGTTGATTGTCATGACAAAAGCTAAAATCACAGGAAACTGGAGGCGTCTCAAGATGACAGAAAAGTTAGTATCGCTTGGCTCTAAAATTATAATGCGTGGAATGAAAACTCGTACATTTTAAGTAAATACTGCTTATGATGATATTGTTTCTTATTATTGAAAAGTTCAGCCCTCTCTCTTTAGTATTAACAAACTGTAAAAGTTTAAAACAAAAACATGACAAGGTATTTGGTGGCTCTTTTCAAGGTTGCCACTCAAGTTCTAGAGATAAACCCAGATTTTCATCTAAAAAAACCCAGAAATACCCAGATTATTTTATGCCTCAATTACACGGGATAGACGATGATTACACAATCCTTTAGTGCAGATTTAGCACAAATAAGCTGTGTGCTACAATTGTTTTATTTATTTCTTCATTTTTATTTTATTTTTTATTACCAAAAATTCACAATTATTTAAAAATGATTTTACACCCCAATATATGAACTCTTGAAAATTAAATATTTTAACAGTAACATACTTAGTTTGGTTGAATTAAGAAAATGTTCCAAAAATCAAATATGAAATGTTAGTTGAAACTTGTTAATGTTGAAAATTGTCACTTTTCAGCGACTCGGCATCCATGTCGACGATTTCTCCTTCGTCAAGATCATATGCATGAATTGACAACGTGGAATCTTGATTATTGAGCAATTTTGTCTTGGAGACAGGGCTCTTTTACTTTGAGGAAAAACCTGTTTTTCATGTGCTTCTGTGTGCTTTTATGTGTCAACAAAGATGTTTTGTTGACATTAGTTAATGTACAGGAACAGGCCGTACAAATCGCAGCGAAGCGATTGCCAGAGTCCCATTTTTATTTTATTTTTTATTACCAAAAATTCACAATTATTTAAAAATGATTTTACACCCCAATATATGAACTCTTGAAAATTAAATATTTTAACAGTAACATACTTAGTTTGGTTGAATTAAGAAAATGTTCCAAAAATCAAATATGAAATGTTAGTTGAAACTTGTTAATGTTGAAAATTGTCACTTTTCAGCGACTCGGCATCCATGTCGACGATTTCTCCTTCGTCAAGATCATATGCATGAATTGACAACGTGGAATCTTGATTATTGAGCAATTTTGTCTTGGAGACAGGGCTCTTTTACTTTGAGGAAAAACCTGTTTTTCATGTGCTTCTGTGTGCTTTTATGTGTCAACAAAGATGTTTTGTTGACATTAGTTAATGTACAGGAACAGGCCGTACAAATCGCAGCGAAGCGATTGCCAGAGTCCGGCTTTATCCAGTCCTTCAGTTTGCTGTCTGTTTGCCATTCCTCACAAAAAGCCTGCTAATACCATGGCTTCACTTTTTTACGGGGTGGCGTGTGTGTTGTCATGGTGTTAAAACTATCTAGCGTACCTTCATCATCGCTCATTTTATAATCTTAATTTTTATAATTGTTTGACATACTCAAAAAAAAACAATATGCTTTTTATCTAAAAGTCTAAAATTTAAAACATAAATAATTTTAAAAACAAATCGGAAAAATGACTGAGTATTGTAGATGACAGTCATTAACAGAATAACAGGAAATAGATAGCTGATGTAAATGAGTACAAAATACAACGTCATTGATGTGGTTAAAAGCAAGAATTAAATTTAAGTGGAATAAAAAATATATAGTGATTATTTTTTTTACATTTAATAGGAGGGTTTGGTTTTCTTCCATTCACAGAAACGGAAATACGAGGAGAACAGAGTGTAGAGGAAAGAGATGGTGGTGCACCCGACAGATATACACGAGCGACGGAGAAAGAAAAAAAATGAGAAAACGGTTCCAGAGAAAATACAGTATAATGTATATTGGGCAGTGCACAGAATATACATTGTAAATGCCAATTGTCAAATACACCCAGATTAATGCAGATTTGGAAAAAAAAATACCCAGATACCCAGACGATAGCCAATAAAACACAGTTCTAGTAAAAAATACCCAGCCGTGGCAACACTGGCTCTTTTAATATGATACAAAAATATCAGTGACCATTTCTTGACCGGTTACTTGTGGAGAAATCCAAATAAACGAGATTTGTTGACCTCTATATTATCATCATTATTTGTTGACCTCTATATTATCATCTTTATTTGTTGATCTCTATATTATCATCATTATTTTCTGTGGCGCTCGTTGCGAAGCGTGGAATCACCACTACACTGGTACCCTCGCAGGACGCCTGCACCAAACAGTCACATGACTTTTGTAGTGGTCAGTTCTATTGTAATTAGTTATACATGATGATGTTACCAGCCTCATGTACCACCTCATATTAGTCACCTTGTACGAATTGTCTGAGCATAACGTTCACTCAAGTACAGAGTCATGAGTACTGTTCCTCTAGTTTCTCCAAAAGCCAGTGTTAATATTTCTAACAAAGTTGTCACAAAACGGTTTGTGCGCTCTCATGTCCACTGCAGCAGGATTGCATTACATTCCTTTGAGAGTGATATTTTGTTATTTTTCTCTCCCCTGAACTTATTTGTCAACACAGAAAACTCATCCGATTGTAAATGTTTACATTACTTTCAAACTTCAATTCACGTTAATTCGCCGGCCCATCCCAGAGGGACTAATTGGATCACACAAACGTGACGGTCCCACAATTTAGAGTAATCCTTTACAATTCGACAGAATAATAGACTTGCATATTTGAGGTGCGGATAAACCCCGAAATGTCCAGACAAGAGGGTCGAATTGTGCCAAGTCATAGTCTGATAACGATAGTTGAATTACGTGGGATAGTCAAGTCAGATAATGCCCTAATCTGGGAGGAAATGTTCAAGTGTTTGAGACGTAACTTGACTAAGTAATAATCGGATGTTTGCATCCCATTTTAAAAAAAGTAACGTTTGAAATTTTACACTAGATGAGTCATGCAATATATTTCATCATAAATTAAAAAGTGCAGAAAACTTGCAATATAATCTGACATTTCTTGCAAGTCTAGTACACTGTGAGATTCGCTTGCCAAGACGAAAACCAGACTGCCAGAAGTTATAATCAGGATTCGTATATCGGAACCGGCCCTACTGTTTGAGCAAATCTAAGTTCTTCAGAGACCAGAATAAACTCTACCATTTAACAGGGACCGCAGGAATCTGAGGAATCTAAAACACGGAGTCATAGTGGTAATTCATTGTTAACATAACAACACCCCAGAACCAAGTAAGAGACCAAGTCAAGTGCCTTTATTCATCTGAGCAAACAATCTGTGAGTCAAGATTGGCTTGGTGGGGCCAGTGAGCGTACTAATCTCTGGAACAAAGTGAGGGTAGAAGTGGCGTGACGACGAACTAGACACTATCATCAGAGGGTCGTAGAGACGCGAGACCAGATTTGAGTTACTCCCTGATCTGACTTGGAACGTGCTGCGCATCTAATCTTGACCACAGTCAGGAGAGCTCCAGCGACCTTTCTGCACAGAACCCAAAAACCCAGCGGAAGCAGAAACTACTATTTGCAACTTTGTCAAACCTAAAAGCTGCCAAGTGACTTTTTACATAAAACACCATACCATCACACGGTGATGTGAAATTTTTCTGTTAAAGATTATACAATTTTTTTTTAAACTGTTAAACTTAGTTGATTATTAAATTTGTTATTTGTAAATATACACACTTAACGTCGATTTAATCATTTTGAATGTACTGCACGTTAACAATTGCTCTACCCAATGCAGCATTGTTCTTGACTTCTGAAATATCTTATGATACCCCCTTGAGATAGAAGCATCTTTATCCTTCTATCTACAACTCTGCCAAGAGTAATCTTGTGCAAAGGTAGACACAGTTGAAGACCCATATTAGATACTCTTGAGTTTTGGCCACTATTGGACCACTAACGCAAAGCAGGAGAGGCAATTCCGTGACAAAAGTCAACAGTGCACCATAAAAATAAGGAAGAAAAAGGTATACGTGATCTTGAAGAGAGTGTAGAATGTTTTACTGATTTTTAATATGTGCTCTCAATTATCACACTTTTCTTTCTTTCTTCGTTATAGTCTGCTGCATAGCGGTTATTTGAGTATTGTCGATTTCTTTGACACTTTCTGTGGGTGACAAACATCACATTTGCTTGACGCTTCCCAGATTTGCTGAGATAATTACTCGCAGACGCAAGGGAGCGGCACAGGTTGGCTATGATTAGCACAAGATCTCGTGTACGCGGCGGAGACTTATGACATACGAGTTTCCTGTCCTACATGTTATGACACGAGTACTTTCTGAAAAAGTGATGATGGTTACATGTTGAACACGATGTTGTATGCGTTTACCGATCTGTCTGTAAGGTTGTACACAGGGGCATAGGACATCTTATTACCACATATTGGAGATTTGACCTCTGCCTTACATTCAATATTATCCGATGTCGGAATATTTGAAAATACCCCATAACCTATTTGTTAAAATATTATTGGAGTTTTTTAATAGCTAATAACAAACGAAGGCGTGGAAAGGCAGGGAATATAATCTGACCATTTTCTCAAGCTATTTCACTTGAGAAATCTGTTGCCATGGTAACAGATTGCCACAGGGAAGAATTAGAATTCAGAATTCCTTCTTAAAATACCAAACACCTTTTATTGGAGTATTTGTCAGGACTTATAACATAGCCCAGGAAATCTCTAACATTTTAAATAAGGAAACCGGGACTAAGGAAACTGAAGAACCACACACGAAGTCAGAGAGGGGACTTATTAAATTAACGACACCCCAGACGCATGTAAGAGGCCGATTCAAGTCTCTTTTATTCATCTGATTAAAACGTCTGTGAGCCAGGATTCCGGAAAGCTGTGATATATATTTCATATTGTATTACTAACATGTGAACTAACTTACATTTTATATATATATATTACCATGTGAATTTAATATGTGGAACTCGCTTGTGGATAGCAAAGTCATTTGAGGCTGGCAACCTCAGCGTATAGAATGACGATTCATGAACCCACAGTTCACGGGCTTGTGATTGCTTCATTGATAATTTCGTAAATAGAACTAAAAGCATAAAGTAGTTCCAGGTTCCATACGGAGCAGGGAGGTAAAGATGAAAGAAAAGGTGTTCATTCAAATATAATACTTACAATTTGAAAGCAATGCAAATGTCCATATAAACATATTCACTATAAAATTGATGTAAGTTTTTAAGCTTTAAACCAGTGTAAATGTCTATTTGAAAATATTCATTTTAAAGAAATGGAAGTTTCAAACTTTTCATTCAGTGTAAACATAAATGAAAACATATTCAATTTATGTTGTCAACACTTTTCAGTAGTGGAGATGTATATGTAAACAGACTCTATGTGTATAAAGTAACTATGAAAGCTATCCCTAATATGAAATTATCACCCTGGTGGTTAGGCTAGTCTTTACCAAGACACGCTAAGCAGAGCACAGAAAAAAAGAGACAGAGACACAAGAATTAGAATCAAAATGTTTGAGTGACAGTTGAGTTTCACATACATGAAGAATTTAGAAGGGAGATAAATCTCGACAGCAGTAGTCGTTTTCCAGTCGTGAACGCCCTAACATCTAGAGATAGCTAGTTAACACTGAGGCAGTAAGGAAGAATGAATGCCCTAACATCTAGAGACAGCTAGTAAACACTGAGGCAGTAAGGAAGAATGAACGCCTTAGCATCTAGAGACAGCTAGTTAACACTGAGGCAGTAAGGAAGAATGAACGCCCTAACATCTAGAGACAGCTGGTTAACACTGAGGCAGTAAGGAAGAATGACCGCCCTAACATCTAGAGACAGCTAGTAAACACTGAGGCAGTAAGGAAGAATGAACGCCCTAACATCTAGAGACAGCTAGTAAACACTGAGGCAGTAAGGAAGAATGAACGCCCTAACATCTAGAAACAGCTAGTAAACACTGAGGCAGTAAGGAAGAATGAACGCCTTAACATCTAGAGACAGCTAGTTAACACTGAGGCAGTAAGGAAGAATGAACGCCCTAACATCTAGAGACAGCTGGTTAACACTGAGGCAGTAAGGAAGAATGAACGCCCTAACATCTAGAGACAGCTAGTTAACACTGAGGCATTAAGGAAGAATGAACGCCCTAACATCTAGAGACAGCTAGTTAACACTGAGGCAGTAAGGAAGAATGAACGCCCAAACATCTAGAGACAGCTAGTTAACACTGAGGCAGTAAGGAAGAATGAACGTCCTAACATCTAGAGACAGCTAGTTAACACTGAGGCAGTAAGGAAGAATGAACGCCCTAACATCTAGAGACAGCTAGTTAACACTGAGGCAGTAAGGAAGAATGAACGCCCTAACATCTAGAGACAGCTAGTTAACACTGAGGCAGTAAGGAAGAATGAACGCCCTAACATCTAGAGACAGCTAGTAAACACTGAGGCAGTAAGGAAGAATGAACGCCCTAACATCTAGAGACAGCTAGTTAACACTGAGGCAGTAAGGAAGAATGAACGCCCTAACATCTAGAGACAGCTAGTTAACACTGAGGCAGTAAGGAAGAATGAACGCCCTAACATCTAGAGACAGCTAGTTAACACTGAGGCAGTAAGGAAGAATGAACGCCCTAACATCTAGAGACAGCTAGTTAACACTGAGGCAGTAAGGAAGAATGAACGCCCTAACATCTAGAGACAGCTAGTTAACACTGAGGCAGTAAGGAAGAATGAACGCCCTAACATCTAGAGACAGCTAGTTAACACTGAGGCAGTAAGGAAGAATGAACGCCCTAACATCTAGAGACAGCTAGTTAACACTGAGGCAGTAAAGAAGAATGACCGCCCTAACATCTAGAGACAGCTAGTTAACACTGAGGCAGTAAGGAAGAATGAACGCCCTAACATCTAGAGACAGCTAGTTAACACTGAGGCAGTAAGGAAGAATGAACGCCCTAACATCTAGAGACAGCTAGTTAACACTGAGGCAGTAAGGAAGAATGAACGACCTAACATCTAGAGACAGCTAGTTAACACTGAGGCAGTAAGGAAGAATGAACGCCCTAACATCTAGAGACAGCTAGTTAACACTGAGGCAGTAAGGAAGAATGACCGCCCTAACATCTAGAGACAGCTAGTTAACACTGAGGCAGTAAGGAAGAATGAACGTCCTAACATCTAGAGACAGCTAGTTAACACTGAGGCAGTAAGGAAGAATGAACGCCCTAACATCTAGAGACAGCTAGTTAACACTGAGGCAGTAAGGAAGAATGAGAGAGCAAGACATTGAGAAAACAATTGTGTCTAAATTTATGCTGTACAAGGTTGACCAACCTCAAGGGAAGTTTGGACTCATTATTTCACACCAGCCACGTTACATGTAAATAAACGTCATCATATGTTGCACTGTTGTCGAAGTCAAGTTACTCATCTAGTGTTGATATCAATCGTCAGCTGTCTGCTTGAAATGTTGTTGTTTTGCATCAAGTAAGAAATGACTTTTATATCATCAACCAAGGCCTGTCTACTGTTGAGGTAGTGATACCAACCACTATACAACATCATCAACAATGCACGACCACACATACATGTGGCTGGCAACCACATCATGTTTATTTAATTGGTACAGAAACCACCACTGGAAGATCACATGTATGTTTTAATGTAGGCTGTCTGCAAGGTGATCAGCTGTAGTTGTGGATCTATGCTCCATTGGGCGCTTTAGGAACATGAATACATAACTCTTACATAATCAGGAAATATATCACCCATTACATAACTCGTACACGATCATGAAATATATCACCCATTACATAACTCTTACATAATCAGGAAATACTGTATATCACACATTACTTAACTCTTACATTATAAGGAAATATATCACACATTACTTAACTCTTACACAATCACGAAATATATCACCCATTACATAACTCTTTCATAATCAATAAATATATCACACATTACATAACTCTTACATAATCAGGAAATATATCACATAGTTCTTAACTCTTACATAATCAGAAAATATATCACCCATTACATAACTCGTACACATTCAGGAAATATATCACCCATTACATAACTCTTACATAATCAATAAATATATCACACATTACAAAACTCTTACAAATCAGAAAATATATCACACATTACAAAATAGCCTACTGATATAACCGACTGATCCAGGCACATGGCTATTATTTGAAATTGATTCCCTGCTTTGAAACGTTGCAAACACCGAACCAAATAATACGACCTTAAAAGTAATGACATATTTTTTGTTTAAGATTTTGATACCAAACACCTTGCAACGGGTAGCAAGAATTCTAGCCATTGGACACTTTCACATTCCAGTATTCAGTTTTTTTTAATTTACTTACTTATTTATTTATTTAGTTTAAGCAACTCCACACTCCTCGTTAAGAGATAACACTTGACCATAAATACAAAGCAATATACAAACATGTGTTTTTCTTTTATTAATAATACGGAAGCAGAAAACTATTGATAGAAATACAAAAAGGGCAATTTTCAGATTAATGAACAGCACTAGTTAGTGCTGAAGAAACGTGTTGTTGTGCATTTTTTTTTTACCCCTTCTGGGGCTCAAAGTGAGGTCTATTGACTTTATTTAGTAGAATGTGTGTGATCCCGGTCCTGGCTAAGACACTTTGATCTTAGCCAAATGGCCGAGCTTAGAACAAACAGACCTGGACATTATCGTGAATCTTGAATTATCATTGATATGGTAGAACAGGTAAGTGCTCAATACTTTAAAATGTGCATTCAGTTCAAAATATTTTAAATTTTTCGAATTTGTGCATAGAAAAATAAAAAAATTTGAAAAAGGAACAATTACAATTATTTTCTCTGAAACAAACTGTTATGTCTTATGTAATTGTTTATAATAGATTTATACAAGTTACAAAATATGAACATCTTCTACTCAGTCTGATATTTTGTTCATAATCTAATTGTTTCCCTTGGAAAGCAAACAAGCTGCCTCCCCTAACTAGTCAATGATGACTGGGAGATAATTATGTAACATATTTATGTCGTCCGTGACAAGCGTCAATTGTTTCTTCCGTCGCTCCAGTGTTTATATCGTTTATTACATCCTGAAGGCGTTGTAGTTATACAGTCCAGATGTGTTTGTAATATTTCTTTGTCGCTCAAATGCCGGACTCAGCCGCTGCTTACAGCATCATGTGTTTAAGTATCTTTTTACTTTATTTCCGATGTCCCGTCCAATCTGACCAGATGTGTGATCTTTCGATTATAATGGTCGTATTTTTTCTGAATGCTATTACTTTTTGACCGTTGGACTGTTATCTCAGTCATGTTTTTACTTGTTTTATTCATTTGTTAGCATTGTTGTAAGCCCTGAAAAGGGCTAATCGCGTAAAGGACCGTGAGCTGGTTGCCTATAGTCGTCATGTCGTGCGTTTATTCTAGCATAGTTGTGTATTAAATGTGTGTATTTATTTATTTTTGCAAGTGTGTAACTTTTATTTCTATAGCTATTATTACAGATTCGACGGCAGCTCTGAAAAGGACACGTCCTTAAAAGGTCAACTAGCAGAAATTTAGACGCATGTGTGTTTTTGGTTGGTTCAGTTTGTGTTTTTACCGATTGTGTCCGCCGATAGTGTCATCTTTCTTAACTCCAGCTGATTTATGACTTTGTTGATGATGATTGGTCGTAGGACCTCTAAAACTGTAATGAGTTATTCGTTCATTACATTCTTCCATTGTCCTGTTTTATTTGATGTGTCAGTGATGATCTGTCTCTCTTGCTTTACGCTTTTGTTCCGTTGGTGGATGACTGAGTGCTTTCTTTTACTGCCTATATATTTATATAACTGTCAGGTGTGTAGTCAGTTGTCGGAGTTGAGTTTTGATGTGTAGTTCTTGTTTACTTGACTGTGTCTTTGTCGTCAATCTATTTCTTGCTTTAATTATCCGAATCTTTTAGCCGAATAAATATATAAATTCAAAATATAATATGGTATGAAATCAGTTTTACAAGTAAACGGTACACATGAAACAAGGGACGTTTCGGGTTTTACCCTTCGTCAGCCACAGTTACGAATAGGTGACAAGGACACGAACTACATATAGGTGCTACAAAAATCTATGATGATGAGGAAAACACCAAATGAGCAATACAAGCAGATGAAACAACGGTGATGAGCGAAACGATAACAGTAATAATGTAAGAAAATCGTAAAACCAGAAAGACATGTCGAAACAACAAAGTAAATTATCGACGAAGCGAAGACAGAAATTAACAACACTATTAAAACAAGTAAAAAATCACTTAGCTGGATCCAAGAAGGAAACATTCAGGATGGCTGAACAAATGAGGCGTTATGCGGAAGTGACGTATAAGCTGGCGACGGCTGAGAAAAGATAATTGAGGAAACGAAACGAACCAAGGATAGAAATGAAAATAACGAGTTCGGTCGTGGCCGACACATGACATGAGAGTTGTGACATGAATGTCAGAGTTACCTGAATGGTCAGGGCTATTGAAGTGAAGGGCCACCGGTAAATGTTTGCCATGATAGATGTCATTCAAGTGCTCACGAAACCTGTCTGCCAGACGTCTGCCAGTTTCACCAATATAGGTAATGTCACACCTCTTGCAAATGATAGCATAAATCAGGTTTCTGCATTCGCACGTGAAAGACTCCCCAATGGCAAATTTACCGTTCGGAGAGGAGACTGGCTGTGTTTGGATTACAAAAGGACAGGTCTTACATATGCGGCGTTGGCACGGTTTAGTACCAAAGTGAGAAGGACTAGTTTGTCTCAAGCGACAATGCACAATAATATCCCTAAAATTCTTATCTCTAAAGGGGTATCACGAAACAACTCTCTGGTATCAAGATCGGAGTGGAGAATAGGCAGATGACGAAACATAATTTTTTTCTCCGCCAAAAAGTGAGACTGAAAAGTTAAGACAAGTTTGAGTCTGTCAGATGTAGTAGCTGGTGTAGCAGCAAGTGCAACCTGACGAGTAACCTGACTAATACGATTAAGGGCGTCAGATAAATCTCTTTCAGGGTAGTGACGTCGGCGAAAAAAAAAATCGAGCATTTCTTGAGCTCGTTCACGGAAATCATCTTCATCGTGACATATCCGACGTAAGCGTAGAAGTTGAGAGTAGGGAATGGAATCTTTACAGCTGAGACGGTGAGAAGAGGTATAAAGAAGGAAACCATGAGCATCAGTACGTTTATAAAAGACAGAGGTACTAAGGCCAGTAGGAGTAATATAGACAGTAAGGTCAAGGAAGTTAACTGAAGTGGTAGAAATCTGAGAAATGCGAAGAAGAGAACCTGTGCTAAAGGTAAGGTCAGTACGTTTGTCGAGAAAAAATTATAGTGCTATAAGGCCATCAGAGTGTGCAGTGGAAGTATAAAGGGAACAAATATCCAGAAGGAAAAGACGGTAAGTGTGGTCAGGTGTGAATTGGATGGAATAAAAAGTAGTGATAGCATGGGTGGTATCCTTCAAAAAAGAAGGTATATTGGCCACTAAGGGTTGTAAAATAATATCCAGGAAATAAGAGATCCGTTTAGTGGGACAAGAGCAGAGTGGTTGGCCGAATACCATCACCAACCAAGAACTGATTTCTCGGAGCAACCAAGAGGACATGCACCCCATTATAATTGCTAGACGGTGGATTTGAGTTTGCCACGTCCTCAGAAGAGACCCTGATGCCACCAAAAGAACAGCAATGCTATGGAATCCTGAAGGAAAGCGAAAGAGAGGCCAACCAAAAAGAACTTGGCGGAGAACTATGGGACCAAGATGCAAAGAATGAACCAGAGCTGGGGCACTGCAAGACCGAGCAAAGTAGAAGCAGTTTGTTGCTGCCCTACACGTCCCCATATTTATAGGTGGCCACAGCGACTATGGACCAACGGGCTGATCACCCGTTTGCCAGTCACTTTGATTACGGAAACAACGGCGAACGGATTGATTTGTCGTTGCCCTAAAGACGCCATTAGGCGTGATGGGAACAACGGCAAAGAAAATCTATTCGCTGTTGCCCTTAAGACGCCACTAGGCGTAATGGCCACTGACTGCTTTGCCGGTCGTTGGCTAAGGACGGAAGAAGAAGAAGAAGACAGCGACTATGGGTAGGGAGCACAGAGGCGAAAGAGGGTCAGAAGTGGGCCATGAGGAAAAAAATGTTGAGAACGCCCTGCGTACACAAATACATTATCCCTTCTGCTAGCTCAAATATGTCCTAAACTACAACAACACAACAGGTAGTAACACAAATACATTATCCCTTCTGCTAGCTCACATATGTCATAAACAACATCAACACAACAGGTAGTAACACAAATACATTATCCCTTCTGCTAGCTCACATATGTCATAAACTCCAACAACACAACAGGTAGTAACACAAATACATTATCCCTTCTGCTAGCTCACATATGTCATAAACAACATCAACACAACAGGTAGTAACACAAATACATTATCCCTTCTGCTAGCTCACATATGTCATAAACTCCAACAACACAACAGGTAGTAACACAAATACATTATCCCTTCTGCTAGCTCACATATGTCATAAACTCCAACAACACAACAGGTAGTAACACAAATACATTATCCCTTCTGCTAGCTCACATATGTCATAAACTCCAACAACACAACTAATAATTCAACTTAATCTAACCCATGGGTGGTCATCTAGGCCATCTCTAGGACCGTAATACTGGAGGATATCTCGACAACAGATATACATTTCTACAACAACAAAAACATGGTTATATATGATTATATGTCAAAGAAAACAGATTTATTATAACAAAATTAATGCCACTGGTATCTCACCTTCCTAGTAATGTTTTTGTAGCATCTCTATGGTAAACTTATTTTTTAAGTATCTTTTCCCACCATTATTCAGTTATTCGGCAAAATGCGTATACAATTTCAGGTCCGTAATTGCAGCCTTATTAAAAAAGTGTATTAAATAACAAAAACCATCCATAATCAAAAGCCATAATACCAACTTTACATGTAGTGGTGGGCAGAGCAACTTAACTTTTGAGTTGAAGACAGGAGTACGACGGGATGCCCCTTATGAACATCTTTATTTTTGACAGTATTAGACTGGGTGATGCGCCAGACCACAGAGGGCCGTCAGGGAGAAATATGATGGACAAAGTTTTCTAAATTGAATGATCTAGATTACGCAGATGACGCTACTCGCACAAACACATCAACACATCCTAGAAAAAAACAGATAGACTGAATAATTATAGCCTAGTGGTGGGTCTAAACATCAAACTAAAGAAGACAGAGGTCATGCAGAGGACAACAACCTCCAGCATGAGAATGAAGGTAGAGGCAGCCCTAAGGTGGCTGTCTGAAACTTCATTAACAAGGGCAGTTATTGAGCCAGAAACTCAGTCCACGCTTCGGAAAACCCAAAATGGATGGCTGCGGCATGAATTGAAAACTTCCATAGAAGATTCGAACCTTCACCAACTGGTCTGGATCTCCTGTCCTGGTGTTACGGTAGTTTAATTGGCATTGTCTGCTAGAGGTTAGCAGCATGCGATTTTAGGGGTTACAACGTTTAATGTAATGTAAAAGTATTATTAGCCTAGTGAACGCTGTGACGTTTCAGCGTTGGTAGTCACGCACGGTGACCAAGAGACGGGACCCTTTCTTGAATGACCGTCGAACCGAGAAGACGTGTCCTTGTAGTATTATAGTGTCGGGCATGGAGTGCCACACAGTTATATTGTATTATATAATGGACATGGGTCAGTCCACTGTTATGATGAAGAAAGATAAATTTACAGGTTAGTAATTGACTAAACCTTGTCGAGATGAATTAACAGTCCGTTTTAGTTATACTAGTGCCAGACGCATAATCTCACTGTCGGTCGTTGGGATTACCAACCACGCGTGCATAAAGTTATGTCGTTCTGCCTACAGTAATTCAGATGTATGAGACAAAGGACTGATATGCAAGATAGCTAACTCAACATAGGATTATAATATATATTTCTGATGTAATTCATGATCAACGTACGATGTCTACTGAATGTATAATAAATTGTTTGTTTGGACTCTAGCCATGACTTATCCCGTCTATGAACATTTGGGAATTCAATTAGTACTATCATGGTTTTCAAAGTATTTAAATCCACATTCGCGTACTTAACATCAAAGGCACGATGCTCTAAAAATGATGAACTGTAAACCAGGTTACCACGATTGACTATCAAGCTTTCAACAAATCCGTTGGGCTAATTTTCCGACCGCAGCAGAATTGGTTGGCCATCGCTGGGGAACGAAAGAAAAAAAAGGAACATTTTTCTTGTTTACATACTTTCACAAACTGTTTATGATTACAAGAAAGTCACATGATTTGCATAAATACGACGTTAAACGCATGACTACGAAATGCCAATCTGACGTCACTACATCATGCGTAGATGACGCGCTTCGAAAAGTACAACCTTCAACGCATTCCAGGTTTGATGAAGATTTACATGATCAAGAAGACCAGACGATTGAATACGGTTATCAGCCAACAAGGAGCAAACAGTACTAGGCCTTAATCTAGTCCGTTGATGAACTTGACATCGCCGAGCCTTTTAAAGATAAGTTTAGACTTAGGACGGTTGTCATTCATTAGCACAATACTGAGTCCATTTCTCTGTGCAGGCATGTCCACTCTATTCGTTATATATCTATGTTATATCTGTTTTTTCCGTTGATATTGTCCCTTATTCGTGGGTATGGATGGGCGGCGGATTGAAATCAATTCTATGGCTCCTTGGATGCCACAAACTGATTTTAATTGTTCTTAAGGCCATTAGTTAATTGCATTTTTACGAAGAACCCATCGATGACTTTCCGATGATTTTTGTTCCCTCGTATTTGCAATTAATTGACCTTGCATGTTAGGTGTCTAGTCGTGTTATAACTGGGGTATTCTAGTGTATTTAGTTCTAATTTTTATTCAGTTTGGTAACAATGTTTGTAATCTATCGTGTTTTTTCTGACCTTACTATTATTCAGTTTATAGTTTTTGTACAACTGTTAATGAGTCCATGTATACGTCACTAATTTTTGTGTACGCAGATTAATTTTCTATTCAGTTCATTCTTTGATCTCTTACTTCCGGTTTATTCTACTTAGTTATAAATGCAGTTTTATTGTGAAAATGTCTTTGTCGTATGGTAATACTGTTCTGTAATCCTTGGTTAACAAATTGTGTTGTTTGTCTTCATTTCATCCATTTATAATTTAATATTAATACTATAATTTATTCATTAATAAGAGTGTAGATTAATATGATTAAATTTTTATGAGTTTTAAGGAGGAATTAGGGACTTTGCACCAATTTGCAGTGGTGGTCCAAGAAATGGGCAACGCACTTTATAGATGATGATTAAGGCATAATATAATATAATATATATATATTGATAAAATAATATGACTTCATAGTCTGCCCTGCAGATGATAAACACATTGGATATCATTTATTACACTTTTCCAGTACTAAAGATTAACTTAGCACATATCATTGATTAAATAATATAATTATTAAGGAATAATACCAATAATTGTTAGGTGCATGATAGCAATTCAGCATCAAAAATTAATAAGGGTATAATACATTGGTCTAATGTAATGAGTATATATTATTTATATATTATTGATATAAATTATTTGATGACAAAATAGTTATGGGACTTACAACTAATGATATTAAGGAGATTTAGTTGGTTATATTGAGTGACAATACTTTGTTGCATATATGATTTGATTGACTAAGAGAGTCATAGATATATATATTTACCATGCGTACATTAGAGTATTACATGAATATGGCACGTTTTTATTATGGTTTGCAGGGTGAAGATTTGAAAATATCTGCTATGAGATTCTTTATTGTAGATGAATGGGAAGAAAAAGGAAAGGCATATAATGAGGAAGAAATGGGAGTTGAGATAAGGCGTATTGAGGAACTGGAAGAAACTAAAAAGATATTTGCATTAGAGGATAAAAAAAATATGTGTCCATTAGAGGAGAAGAAGGTTGATGAGAAAAGAGAATTCGTAGAAACTGAAGAAAATATGAGAATACTGGAGGAAAAGGGTGTTGGCTACCCAACAGCTGCCTCTGCCCCACACTCATTAGTCAACGGGTTCAAACGACTGTTGGCTATTGCTGTTGAGACAGATTACACATTCAACGAAGCAGAAAGGACCAAGAAGTTCTTAAAGGATTTAAGCATGACAGTTTTGGATAAAAATGTAGCACATCTTGATTTGACTAATCAAGAACTCATGAAAGATGTTGATAATTCTGACGAGAATGGTGTTGATATTGAATTAGATAAGGGTAATACCGTGTTAGTGACTGATGATTATACACATACGGCTCAGAATCATGGGCTGAAATCTGAGGTTTCATTTTGGAGATTAAAGGTTAATGCACAAGAGGTGGTAATTCAGGATATGAAGAGTTCTTACATGGTGTTGGAGAATAAAATGAAAAAAAATTGAACTCGAGAATCATGAATTTAGACGATTTATCAGTCAACATGAAAAATTAACTAATGACAATTTCGCTAAACTCAATACATTGCTCCTTAAAGATAATAATAGATATTTTGAACTAGAAAAGAGAATGCAAAAGCAGATTAATGCACTTTCAACAAAGCTGAATGCAGTTAATTCATTAGTTATTCATGATGAGGAACAATATAAGCAATTCTGTCTAAACAGGGGAATGAAGACGAAGATTGATATAGGAAAAAGGGAAAATGCGAGTGTATCATTTGATGACAATAATATGATAGATAGATGTCATACAGATAATGATAACATTTATGATTTGTGTTTTAGACAGGAAAAAATGTTGGATGCTGTTGGTTCAGCGGATGAAAGATTGACTACATTAGAAGCTTTACTCCTGAAGGAGAAAGATAGATATGCAGAATTGGAAAATGAGACACAACAACAAATTTACGATCTTGCTACGGCAGTGAACACATTTGATTCCTTACTAGCTAGTGAGAAGCAGATAACATTTAACTTAGATAAGTTAAATAAGAAGCAGAGGCAGGAGATTACATTCCTGACTTCTGAAAATAATAAACTAAGAATGAGGATTGATTGTCTACTAGACGTACTGGCAGTTAAAAAAATATCGATGAACAATAAAGGGAATAATCGTACTTTACGACATGACTCAAGTACGAAAACTGATACTAAGGTATCAATACACTCAGTGGTGATTAGAAGATCATTTCGAGGGAGATATACTTTTCTTCGTCAGGATACTACTGCCAATCCTGAAAATAAATGTTGGCGACAGGATCAGATTACAACTGATCCTAAGAAAACTGTTGACGTTGTCAACATTGACAAAAACATTACGAGGAAGAATAATAGGTTAAAGAATAATGCTGGACTTAAAAGGAACAGGGATAATAAAGTTAACACAAATAATTATGATGAAAAAGTTTTTACTTTGCCCAGCAAAGACATGTCTACGACATGTAGGAAACTTAATACCTTTGGTAATGATAGGTGTCATCCTCAGTCCAGTCAGGATGATACATCATCTAATAAAAAGACAGTGTCGGTGTTGAAAGGGAAGGTTAATTCTTTGACAAAGAATACATATCATCATTGTCCACTATTTCGTGACAATGATACTACATATATTGGGAAAAGTGCGTATTCTCGCACAGTGTTAGTGCGAAATCTGCCGCAGGATACTACCTGGCAGGCACTTAGAAATTTTTTTGATTATACAGCAAACGTTAAGTTTGTTCGTCTTCTGCCATCATGCAATGGGCAGAATAGATAGGCGATGGTTACATTTCGTAACAATCGAGACGCTCGTTGGGTAATCGAGCGTGATAATGGTGTTTATTTTCATCACCGTTATCTAAACTTACAATTAGTACCTGACTCTGCGTCACGCATATAACAGGTTACGGTAACACTGTTCGTCACAACTTTGATGACTCAGCACTAGTCAGTCATCATTTCTTATCTTTCTTAATCATCTATCCTAATATAGATTGATTTATTGATTTTTTTCTTCTCGAAAAACATTTTTGATTCTTAACATCTTTAAATGTGTACACGTTCTCTATCTTATTTGTTTTACCATGCCTACAAGAGACAGTAAGTTGGTTAAATGTTTCAACTATGCTCAGCCCCATACAGCATAGGTTTATTTGTCATATATCACGGCTGTTTTATCATCGTTGTTAAAAAAAGGACATGCCAGTGAAGGTGACATGGACTGGTAAGTTTAATAGAATATTTCGGTGAATAATTGATATATATTTTCACATCCACTTATTTTGAGACTACCTGATGCTCCCAAAAAGTTTATCCTCCTTATAGATGCGAGTATTTACGGCATTGGCGCATGTTTGCTCCAATATCATGACGACGTCCTTCATCAAACACTGTACGTCTCACGCAAACTTAAGCCACCAGAAGTCAAGTACTCCACAGTCGATAGGGAGCTCTTATTTTTCATCTTGGCAATCACAAGAGCCCGAAACTGACCAGATTCGCTATTCTCCTTCAACCTTTTGATTTCTCAATCGAGTACATCACAGGATCAGATAACGTCTTGGCAGATACTCTGTCTCGAAATCCTACTGATGTCGAGTCCTGAACTATAGTAACGTCGCAGATACTTACTCAAGAGACATAGCACTATAATGGCTGTTCTACATAGATATGAACCATTGCCTACAATACACGTATCTACTTACTAAAGACATATTATATACGAAATGAACGAAATCAATTGACTTTATGTTCGTATTTACGCCAGGACTTTGCTTGATATCCATCCATGATAAAACTATTGGAAACATTTCGTGCATCAAGTGAAAATAATAGAAAACACTATCAAAGTAACTCAGTATGCGACATGAACTATTGTCAATAACGTCGATACTTATGAACTGAAACACTTAAACATTTTTTCTAATCGGAATTCACAAGGATCAAGCCTACGGATGGATCATCATATCCAACTTTAATTAATTTTAATTAAGTACGTTAAAATAATGGAAATTAAAATGAAAGGTGAGATAAATATGAAAAAAAATGAAATTTGGAAAAAAATGAAAGAAAGAAAAAAAAAATAAGAACTCACATGATTCTTAGATAATGTTATTGTATGTAACTATTATATTATATAGTTAATAATTATGTTGATACATTACATACTATATTATTGTTTAAATTAGTTAATTTAGATAGGTATTAACAACTTAATACTAAACTTAATTAATGCCCAACACACATAACTAAGTTAAATTTATACATTACTTTCTTTCGCTACTTTAGTCTTCATTTATTTATTTCTCTCCTTAACATATCCTTTCATTTTTCTTACATTAGATTTTCAACAACTTTATTCTTATTACACACTCAATATAATTAATTAGTTTAATTTTAACTCTTTAGATTAGTCTGACGTGACATTTCATTGCGACATATTTTAAGTTAATTAATTATTTAATTAGATATCAACATTAGCCATTCCAAAAACACATTATCGGTAATATTTATATAACAATGGGCCAGCGGAAACGATTACGTCTTATCACCTGTGTTTAGGTAAATCCCTCAGACGGATTTCTCAGATAGACAATATGGCTTTCTTTTCATCGATCGTGCTCTACCATCTTGTGTCAATAAAGATCGACTTTATAAAAGGTGACTAGAAGACTTAGGTGATAAATTATTCGCGGACTTGCATAAATAGGTTACAACGATCCAAATTGCGAAACGTACACAAGTCTGGGAGCGGCTAGGGCAAAATGTAGGTGATAAAATATGTCAAAGAATAGGACGATCGGTTAAGAAAATTAAGAAAAGAAGTGATACTTCCGGAGAGGATGAACGTTATAAAAGTGCACAACTGATTCCTCACAATCTTTACGGAACTACAGATGAGCTGAGCTAACTGGGACAGATTTTAATGTAATACAGTTGAGCTGAGCTAACTGGGACAATTTTATGTTGACATAACTACAGTGTGAGCTGAGCTAATTGGTACAGATTTGTAATGTTGACATAACTACCGTTGAGCTGAGCTTACTGGGACTACAGGTACAGGTGGGGTGAGATAACTGCGACATATATGTAATGTTGATAAAACTACAGATGAATGCCGGGGACAGATTTGTAATGTTGACGGAACTACAGATCATGTGCGAACTTGGACATATTTATATTGTTAACCGAACTACAGATGGGATGAGATATCTGTGACAGATTTTCTAATGTTTACAGAACTACAGATGATCATCTTGGCACAGATCTGTAATGTTGACAGAGCTACAGACGATCTAACTGGAATATATTAGTAATACTCACAGAACTACGGATGGTCT
Organism: Oreohelix idahoensis; assembly: GCA_024509875.1. NCBI lineage: Eukaryota > Metazoa > Mollusca > Gastropoda > Stylommatophora > Oreohelicidae > Oreohelix > Oreohelix idahoensis. The sequence goes on from JAMPIV010011164.1 coordinate 38,730, forward strand.
GACTGAAGGAGAATTGCAACTATTTCAGATATGTTTCGTTAAATCATTAATATTTAGAAAAATAAAGCAGACCGTCCACCAACAACGAACCAAAACCGTAGAACAAGAGAGACAGTTTATCACTGACATATGAAATAAATCAACACAGTCAAACAATAAACAATCCAAAAAAAGAATTACTTATTGCTATTTTAGACACCATTCATCAAATCGGCATTGATTAAGTCATAAATCAGCTGGAGTTAAGGAAGACCACACTATCGGTAGACCCAAAAGGAAACGAAAAACACACATGGATCTTCATTTCAGCTAGTAGTACTTATAACGGCACGTCGGTACACTAGCAATAATAGATATAGAGGTAAAATCATTACAATTAGAAAATATAAATAAATAAGTATATTGATGGAATAAGCAGCAACACTTGAATAAACTTATGACGTGACGGCCAAACATCCAGCTAGCAGTCCTTCACCTTTACACGGTTAATAAAATTGCCCTGCCGCCCCCCCCCCCGCCCCCCCCCCCCCCCCCCCACCCCCGGTTAAATTTAAAATAACAGTCCAGCGGTCAAAATGTTATAAAAATGTACACAATATACCCCGACTTATAACCGAGAGATCACACCTCTTGTCAGCTTTTGACGTGATGTCCAATCTCGGAAATAAGTGAAAAAAAAAGAAAAAAAAAACTTAACCATATAATACTTTAAGGAGCAGAGAAATGGTAGTTAGGGGAAACCATCCAATTCTTTTCAAAGGGGAACAATTCAACTATTAATAAAATTTCAAACTAAATAACAGATTATCATTTTTTGTTTATTTCTTATCAATTCAGTACACATATTTATATAAAGCACAAAGTTGTCTTTTATTTTTATTAAATCATTTGTTAAGTTGTTAAAAAACACTTGTGTTTACCATGTTTAGAATAAAAATACTTTAAATAATATGGAGTTTGATGCGCAAGTTAAAGAAGTGGACACTTATATCTTCTTCCACGTTTAATGATAATACACATTTATTCAGGTCATTCGTTCGATATACCACGTCTCTCAACCAACAACCAACGTCCTTCTCAGGACGCCACTATCCGAGAAAAGATCGCATTATCGTCAAAATGCCCAGAAATAAACATCACGCTAAAAAGAGGAAGGTCTATACCAGCCCACCAGCGCAGAACAGCCAGGGAAATAACACTAACAAAGACAGACAGCCAGAAAGCAAAACTGCCCCAAGTACTCGTGCCGGGACCGAAATTTCTCCAACACTTGACACGATGACGGAGCAAGCTGCGACGTGTATCGACACGGCTGAAAGCCGGAGTGGCCAGACTCCTTGCGAGGAAGAGGAGAAAACAGATGCAAGCAGTTCTGACCGTGATGATGAAGACCCAGAATATGACTACATGGTGAGCGCGTTAGAGCAGATAGAACAGATGTCAGAAGAAGAAGACCAGATGAAAGCGTTAGAACCGATAAAACAGATGCTGGAAAAAAGAAAAAAGAAGACAAGAACCTAAAACCCGGGGGCCACCACCACAAGTACCCGAATCGTCAGCAGAAACCCTGTCAACCACAGAGAGGCTGCACCAGACACCAATGACACCACATCACGATGCCGATTTGACAGATGTGGCTGCCCCAGGGAAGCTGCTCCAAACTCAAAAGACGACAAAAACACCACTAAAGCATGACGTCATAGTAGAGGCCCCAGTGTGTAGTAATCAGACAACTACAGAAAGTGATCAGGAGTCAACAAAACAGAACGTAAGACCGTCCTACACACCACACAATCTAACGCAGGCGGAAAGCAGAGCGCACCACCTGCACAAACCAAGCAATACCGGTTGTCACAAGGCACTACAGGAGAGGATGGTTAAGATCACACAGATGTCTAGAGGGGAGGCCTCACTCAGGGCCCTACCAGATGACAAAGTGATAAACATCCTCGAAGTGATAACGGAAAGGAGAGGTATCGCCAAAGTAGGGAGGCACGAAAACGGAGTCCGTCTTTCGCTCAACAACACAGAAAAAACTACCTCGCTGATGATCGAACTAGAATACGGTCCAAAAGAAGTCCAGTTGTCCCACCAAATAAAAGTGGTAGTGGAAAAGTACAAGACAACAAAGAAGTTCGTCATCAGAGGGGTGGAAACCAGATGTTCCGAAGCCAAGGTCCACAGACGCCTTCAAACTGAAAACGTAGACGTCATAATCACACGGGTAGAAAGGCTAAAAACATGGGACAAGAAAGACACCAACCTGATGATAGTGACGGTTGAAGGATCGACAAGACCAGAGAGACTGACGCTCGAAACCACCACAAAAAAGACAGAGGCATATATCCCTCCGGTGATGCAGTGCTCTAACAGCCAGAAATATTCACACACCAAAAAAAACGTGCAGGAGAGATGCAGTTTGCCGGTATTGTGCCCATATCGCGACTGTACCAAAGCGAAGGAGGATAACAATTACAAAGCCATAAATCCAAACCGAACCTGTGCAAACTGCCTCGGAAACCACGGGGCTAGGTACCGAGGCAGCCCGATGTTCCAAGAAACAAAGAACATCTTGAAGGAGGCCGTGTCCAGAAACATACCTTTCAAAGAGGCAAAAAAACAGAGTGGCTGCGGATGTTGCAGAAAAACAAAGCACGATCGACAGAAGACAGCTACACAAACTAACCGCTGAAGTCAAAGACATGAAAATGAAACTACAGGTCGTAAACAGAAACAAGCAGGCTCCCGAAGACGACAAAGACAGCGGTGATGATGTAATAGAACTACAGAACGTCAGAGACATGATGAAAGACATGCAAAGCCTTCAGCAGCAGATAGAAGCAGATGTAAAGAGGCTGACAGAACTGACGGAAGAAAACTCAAAAATTCTCAAGAAAATTGAAGCAGAGCGAAGAGCCATCGAGGAAATGACAGCAAACACAATAGCGACCAAAACAAACGAGCAATCAGACGAAGACGTCATTGAAGAAACACTGGAAAAACTTCTACCAGCAATAATAGAAAAAGCACTATTACAGATACATGAGAAGAGGAAGACACAAGAACCAGAAACAAGGAAAGCAAAAACACACAATTACAAAGAAGCCAGATAGAGAGCCAGGATATGAACACCATGAACACGCCACGACACCATAAACAGACAAGCAGCGTAGAGGAATCCAGACAGCCAGCTAGTGGTCCTTTTTAGGACCAGTCCTTTTCAGGACTAACAACAGGCTAGCACTGAAGAAAGTAAACACACAATATACCCCAATTATAACTAACTTTCAGGTTGAACAGGGTATTACAGCATCATAGTAGACGAAAACAACAACAACAACAGATAATAACTACTGATTGCACTTTTTTGAAGTCGCAGATGTGCACATCGAAATGTTTCATTAGCGCCAAATAGCGCACTTCGACAATCCTTTAAACACATTTTCTTACGTGGTCGATTCTCTCCTATCCCGGGGACCGGAGTGGCTAAGAGGAATGGCATCCGCATCTAGTTCTAAAGACACCTGCGTCGGTTCCCAGTACAGGGGATATTCTTGATGGAATTTTTTCAGAACCTTACTTACGTAATCGTTTCCCTTCTACCGTGAGGTGTAGAGGTATGGAAGATAGAGCGCCAGACTATCCTATCGGCTCTCTTCCTCCTGGCCTGGTTCCATTCTAGTCCTCGGTCCTTCAAAGATTGTCTGATGTTGTCCTCCCAGCGGACTCTGGGTCGTCCTGGGGTCTGTATCTCTGGCTCTTTGTTTCCCATGCTTGTCGTGGTAGCCGATCTTCTCCCATTCTGCAGACATGGCCATATTTTAGTTGGGACTGTTCTACTTGGGCCTGCAGGGGGTGGGATTTAAGGCCTTGATTTTCATAACCACTTTTTACTAATAATGTTTTACTCCCGTCTGATTCCCTGAGTAGTGAGATCGGATGACTACCCTTATTGGACCAGTGCGAAAAAATAGTAGGTCCTTTGTGCAAGTTTCGCACGTTAAAAATTACTCGGCAGAAGGAAATCGTAAAGAATAGGCCATACGGCCGCTGCCGTGCCAGGGTTTACACAATTAAGAAAACCTACCTAATGCAAAAATATTTATAGAATGTATGATTCCTGTATACACACATTGGGACGCTCGTCGATGCTTTGGATTTCGTGCACTGTGCCGAGATTCTCCTTGTGAGCTAAAGGAGGAGATCGGACCACTGATGGAGTTTTTCTGTGTGCAATGTAGATAGTCCTTTAAACAAAACAAGCAAACCTCTTCTACCTTGGTGTGTAGAGGTTAGCCAGAGGAAGTGCCATGTTATCCAGTAAGATGTATATCTTTTGACCTGGTTTCAGTCCAGTCCTTGGTCCATCAGGGATTGTCTAATGTTGTTCTTGCGAATTCTTGGTCGTCCTGGAGATCTTCATCTCTGGCTTTTGGTTTCCTATATGTGTCGTGGTAGCCTGTGACGGATTGCCTCCCCTTAGCTCTGCAGTAGTGGTCCAACAGTGGCCAAAACTCAAAAGTATCTTAAATAGGTCGTCAAAGTTATCTACCTTCGCACAAGATTACTCTTGGCAGTGTTGTAGATAGAAGAGTAATGTCGCTTCTATCCCAAGGGAGTCTTTATAAGATATTTGTGAAGTCAAGAACAATGCTGTATTGGCAGGGCAATTGTTAACTTATATCGGTTCGCCGCCTTTTACGAAGAAGTAAGCTAAGGTTTTAGCCCGTTCAAGCCCCCCAGCTGGTGTAAATCTAGCGAAAATCTTTTTTTGAGAATTAGCTCTATATATGTAAATATATGTCTAAGTGTAAATATATATTAAAGAGTCTTGCACATACGTTTGCTTTCATACATATTATAACCGAATCAATTATGATAGTTGTGTTTTAAAAGAACATGTAACAAATTTAATAATCAATTAGTTTTCACAGGTTGAAATGGTGGTGAATTTTTGATGAAAGTGTTATCTTCATAGAGACTGGATAGAGGAATGTTAATGTTCTTTGCTGTTGCCTTTTGTTAAGCACTTAGCTTAGCATCGATGACTACTGCAACCATGCTTTCGAAAGTTCTTCAGTAATGATGACACTTCACAGTCGGATAGCTTTGTTCTACGAACAGTCTAATAGCTTCGTTCTACGAACCGTCTGATAGCTTCGGTCCACTAACCAAAAGCAACTTTTGGGAACACAATTTCCTGGCATAGTTTAGAATGGACACAAGCAACTTAGGTTAGATGCCTTCGAGTCACTTGGTCTGGAAATGTTGTATTCCTCTTATGACTGGTGATCTGATTCCTTAGGTCTCTAGTCTTGATATTTATAAATGCGGGTCTACTTTTTTACGTTTATAAGTTGCCCACATACTTCGATCCTGGTCCTCTAAGTTTCCTGTCTTTGTATTTATAAATGCGGGTTTACTTTTTTCTGATCTCTCACTTATAATTGTGGAATCCTTTGTCCGCTCCATCTCTTTTTGGCTCTTGTGAATTGCTACCATGACAGGGCGATGCAGTCTGATCTGTGACTCCGATTTTGCTAGATTATATTTCGAATTCCCAGTTCAAAAATCCAGATTGTAATTCCGTCGAATTTGTCAATGAGAACCATTGTGTATTCCGGCTCTCACTTTACACCAATCCAATCTCTTTTGCACTAAATTGATAGGGGTGTTTAAATCATAATACCCCGCGTGTTTTAAAATATTACATTTAAAAATTCCATCGCGTGCCCTCTTTTTAATAATGCTTGTTAGTCTGGTTGTGAGTGAGCTGGTCGTTTTGGCGCCTGATTCGGAAACTTCTTCCTGGCTCCTTGAGATTCCATTAGAGCAATTTGGAATCGCTCTGCAAGTGTAAGAATAGTTTCTAACCGGTCAGCGCCGTTTTCAGTGAGAAATCTACGCATTTCCACCGACATATACTACCTTAGTTTCTCTATCACAATCAGCTCTTTCAACCGGCCATAGTCCTAGGTGAAGTTTCTCAGTGTAACAACTTCACTAGGTAGTCTTCAATACGGGCTGCGAGTTTGAGAAGGTCTCTCCGGTCTCATTCTTAGAACCTCGAAATTTTTTTCGGTAATCTTCTGAATGAAGTTCGTATCTCACCAAGAGAGCTTTTTTCGGTGCCTGATAGTCCTCTTGCTCTCCGGCCGGAAGTTTTTTTAAAAACCTCGTAAGCTTTTCCTCTTAGGCCCTGGGAAAGTTTCAAGTTCCATCTGATGGGTCTGTCCCTGGATTACACTGGCTAACAAAAGAAATATTTTTTTTTCTTTCTTTAACATTTCTATGTTTTTCTTGTCAATTTTAATGCGATGTTTTTAAATCTGCAAACCGTTTTTCTCTATCAGGTCGGGATCTTTAGAAATACGCAATTGAAGTTTTTTAACAACGCATACAGTATTACAACATCATTCGTACAAGAAGTATAACAGTTATGTAGGCTTGAATTTCTTTGCAGTCGACTTTCGTCGGTTAATGGCATGTGGTACATCGCGATGAAGCATCCAACAATAATCGGCAAGCATGGTCACACTCCACCATCCTTGATAACGTGACTCCATTACGGCGATATCTTGATGGAATCGTTCTCCATGTTCATCGCTGACTTCGCCAAGGTTGTCAGGGAAAAAGTCAAGATGCGAATCGAGCAAATGGATTTTGAGGGACATGTTACAGCCTATAATTCTGTATGCATCTATGCACTGCTTAACAATATGCACATAGTCGACAGATTTGTGATTTCCAGAAAGTTATCGACGATCGATTTGAATGCCATCCATGCGCGAAGTTCACTACCATGTAACAAGTTCTCGAATTGGTTGTCTGCAATAACTTTCCTAATCTGAGGTCCTACAAAGATACCTTCCTTTATCTTTGCATCGCTAACTTGCGGAAACTTTTCTCGAAGATAAGTGAAAGCTTTGCTCGTTTTATCTAACGCTTTTACGAAATTCTTCATGAGCCCCAACTTTATATGTAACGGTGGTAAAATGATGCTGTCTTTGTTAACTAATGGCTCGTGTATTACATTTTTATGCCCGAGCTGCATACAATCCCTGATAGGCTACACCTTTCTTGCATAATGTTCCTGTCTGTTGCGGCTGTCCCATTCACATAGGAAGCAACAAAATTTAGTATACCCAGTCTGCATGCCCGTGAGAATTGCAATGACCTTTAGGTCTCCACAAATCCGATATTGGTAGTCATTGTACTTTATTTTTGCCAAACGTATAGCCATATTGTCATAAGTTTCTTTCATATGAACAGAGTAGGTGACTGGAATTGATGAAAATAAATTTCCATTATGCAATAACACGGCTTTTAGACTAGTCTTGGAAGAGTCGATGAAAAGTCGCCATACGTTGACTATGTGCTCATGACCGAGGTGCACCATTAGACCGTTTACATCCTTGCAATAGCAAATGTCATCATCCATCTCAAAGTATTGAACAAGTTCTCTGTGTCTATGACGAAATTTAGATATCGGAGTATTGGGCGCTAAAAGATTCCATTCTTTGAGTCGCGAAACGAGTAATTTCGCTTGTCCTTTGGTAAGAGCGAGATCACGTATTAGATCTAAAAGTTCTGAATGGTTAATTAAGTGAACACCATCATTCACCGGTATATAATCTGAGTCAGAATTAGTTTCTAAAGCAGGTAAACTATCACTTTCTGATGGTTCATTCACGTCCAACGGATATTGTTCTGGTGGAACTGGAATCGGACACGTGATTGGATCATGAGGCACTGGTTTCGAAACCGATTCAATATTTGGATAAACCACAGACTTTCTAGTTTTAAAAGTGAAACCATGGATATTTGTCAAGCAGAAGTAACAATCAGTAGCGTGATTTGTCGGTTCAAGCCATATTAGTGGCACTCCAAAAGGCATCGACTTATGCTTCGGCGATTTTCGTAACCAACCTGCCAATGTATTTGCACAAGTCGAACAAACTGCATTTGGCTTCCAAGATTTATTTGCATCATCAACTTTCGAATCGAAATAAAGTTCATATGCTTTCTTTAGTAATGGTGTAAAGTTTGTCTGGTGAACACAATCGGTAAAATATTCGCACATGTAACAGAACAGATCAGCCGAATTTCTACAACTTCTAGAAGCCTTATTTCGCTCAGAATTATTTCAAAATAAATTAACTATTTAAAAAATAGTGTAACATATGTCATGCATCTTTTAGCAGTATAAAAAGTAGAATTATTTTGCATTTTATTAATTTTTAATAAGTTATATAGTAAAAATGAAACGGAGCAAATAACGGTTTCCCAAAAATATATTTATTCACAAATATCTTAAGAACCCGATGTGATAGAGATAAACGGATTTCAAATTTGAAATCAACGCAAGAAACTGACCTAAGTATACTTATTCTTATATAAGAAAGAAAAATGTTGCTTCTCAGTGTTATCAGTTGCTTCATTTTAAGAGCATTTTCCCTGTCTCTCTCTTGCTCCGATGCTTATGCTGCGGCTTTCCGCTCAGCGGCTTCGGCTGTGGTTTTCCGCTCCGGTGCTTCTGCTGCGGCTTTCCGTTGCGCTGCTTCTGCTGCGGCTTTCTCTTTCCGCTCCGGTGCTTCTGCATTGGTCTCCTCCATTGCAAGTTTCTGTATATCCTTCTCTCTTGGATATAGTTTTTCAGTCTCCTCGCTTATAAATTTCATCAGCTCTTTCCCGCTTTAGCCGAATTCACGCACTGCCTCCATTAAACTAGCTCTAATTTTTGCGGCGTCTGCCATGATATGCAGTACGGGTTTGTGAAGGACAAAATTTGCTGTGACCTCGGAAAAAATTATTTAACTCACACAAGTTATTATCTCTTTAAAATCAGCTAGGTTTAAAATAGTAAACAAGCTCAAATAGGTATTAAAAAAATTCACTTTCTGAGCGCACTATGAACAATTTAAATAACCGATTATCTAGCCCTGTATAGATAAGAAAAATAAACCAAGTATTTACGAAGAAAAAAAACATGGTGTCCAGCAGTTACGGAAAAAAGAAAAAAATTGTTCCCAATTTCCTACCGTGTTCTCTGTTCTCTAAATTGTTTACGCTATCAGTTTGATACTTAATTTTTTTTTAAAGTATCACTCGTGCTTTTGAGATATTAATTATTCCCACTACGAAGTAGACAAAATATAGTAAAAGTCTTAGAGCTAATCTCTCAAAATTCCAACAAATTTTGCAATTGTCACAACTGTATGGCAGGGAAGAAAATGTGATTTATCTCTCTTCTAATTCTGAGTTCACTAAACCCGCACGAGCCACCATTTGTCGTGTGGTAGTATTGGGGCAACTACGACAGTAGTTTTTGCCAGGAATAGCCTATGAGATATTAGGTAGAAGGTCTCTAGAAATTGACTCGTTAAGAAAGAATAAAGATCTATTCGAGATAGGGACAAGAAGAAGGGAATGCGAATGCTTTCCACTGGACAGTGTTTTCTAGTAATTATGGAAAGTGTTATGTTTCCCCACGACCTTAGTTTCTGCCCTTAGATTCCGTAACAGAAAAAGCCTCCAACCTCATCTGAGTGTAGACATTTCCGTATATGTAAATATCGAACACCGACAGTACGAGTGATACACTAAAAAACTAGATAATGATCAAACGATTATTGGGTTTATTAATTAAATATCTACACATCTAGTACTAATACTGGTTAGAACGTGATGATGGTAAAAGACGATTCACACAAAACACACAGATGATATATTAATATTGTAGTTAATAAAGTAGTAGTTAATTAAGAATGAGCTTGTGTAAAGTTCGAGTATATCTCTGTAGCACTGATCAACAGTTAATAGTTGTCGTTTGAAAAGGTCTGTTGTCTAATCTCTGGAGGGTACTCTCCAGACTGGATATCTTCACGAACTGTTAGTGATATGTAGACTCATTATCTTGCGTATGTAATCGTGATTCATAAAATATACTTTAAAGTCTGCATCATAGAATGCGCTTAAGAGTGTGTTGCACTTGGTATAAATATCTTCTTCTTCTTCCTTCTTCCTCGTTCGTCCTGAAAAGGACGTTGGTTGCGTTGTGTCTGTTTACGCCGTAGCTGCGATATCTGCGCCTTTCGGCCGACACATCCGACTTCAGCACGGCATTTTTTGGGACCGGGTTTGCCTTCTCTCTTTGATCCCTACTCTCTCAGCCAGACTGCAGTGATGCTACCTGTTTCCAGGATCCCCACTTGGAGGTGGAGTAGTGTCTTGGTCATCTCTGGTTTGCTGACCATGACGCAAGCAGTCAGCTATGGGTCGCTGACTGCATTCCACTTTTGACGCGACTTAGGTATAAATATGTGATTCAACGTTTGAGCTCTTTAGCTTGACTTCAGATAGTACGCATCCGATGGAGCTGAACTTGAAATGATTAATCAACTGTAAGCTTTAGCTTGACTCCTGTAGTAAGCTTTCGAGTGATTTAAATTTGTTATAACTATGAATCAAACTTGTGTGCACGTGACGAAAAATGCTGCGTCCACCTTCTTTAGTGTGAGCGAGAAATATTCTTTTTTAAGTGAGGAACAAAGAATGTCCTGTGGCGAATTCTGCTTGCCAAATGTCCGTTTTTTATAACTTATTTTTGGTTAGACGTCAGGCACGTAGCGTGTAGACTCAGACTTCTGATGGACTGAAGACACTCAAAAGTCTTCGTAAGTTTTCACACTTAATATATACTGGTTGACTTTCATTTATTCTACTTCTCACTATTGATCTCTATTATTTCGATTCTAATGATCTTAAATATATTGTGCATTTGGAAGACAATGATGATGATGATTCAACAAGCTAGATGAAGGTGAAGTATGAACTATTAATTACTTTCTATCAGCCTATCATCCTAAGGGAAAATCTGATTGTATTAATAATTTATGAGAAGAATTAATTGAAAAACTATCTTTCGCACATTTAGATGTGAGGTTAAGATAAATAAAGAATAATAAAAAAGTAATAATACTCTGTTTGAGATCTACTAACCGTCTTTTCCCTTCGCAAAATCCTTTAAGAACACAATACACACAGATAAGAAATATGTATCCACACTGAGTTAATTGCAGGCTATGTGTTAGGGATTTTTCTTTACACCACAATGTTGAAAAACTGGACTCTTCTCTCTAACGAGTTGTGTGGTATATTATATCTCTAAAAGTCAAATGTGGGTCCCTTGGGCCTGGTGACGTAGAACTCCGCCCATACAACCAATACCTAAGAGTCGTTATGGTCACTCATTCCCATGACCTTTCTTGTCCCCTGTCAGTCCAAAGTGGGTTGGGACAATTGGAAACCAGCTTTTTGTTGCGGGGCTTGCCTGACAAACAGGTGTTGAGATAATTGGCTTGCCAATGCAAAAGTGTTCCCCGCTTACAACTGTCATAATACTCTCTGTGTATCTATCGATCCGCGTGTTGGTGGCGGCGTTTGTTACCTCTTTCCATTGTTGCCAGCACGCTAACAAGTTCCTTTGTTACGATGCCTATTGTATTACGTGGCGTTGGTTTAAACAGCATGAGAAAACGTCTTCACCTGGCCAAGCTGAGCGTCTCCCTGCGCCATTGTTCCAAAGTGGTGACCCGTCGCTTGTATGGACAGCGGCCGAGCAATACAGAGACTAAGATTTTGTGTCAGCCGCGCTTGCTTCAAAGTTAACAATAGTCTACATAAATTGTAGCATGCCTAGATGTCTCATTTTTATGAAACCAGATGTGTTTCACCAGATTTACCACGAGGCAATGTGGACTTCAAACGATGATGCCAGGTAAGTGGACTCAACCAAAAGAATTTATTTTACCACCGATGAAAGAACCGGTCGCGAGTAATCAAAACGATGAAATAGCAAATCTGGGATGAAAAAGCACCATGTTTGAGAAAATAAAATAAGAAAGATGTAGAAAAATGTAGAACGATAAGGCCTTGGCGCTCGTTTATCACAGTAGCCATACCATGTCAGCTCCGCATCTCTGTTGTAGTAAGATAACCTTCATATGGTTCTACAGCACTTCTCACTTCGTGTCTGATCTGTCAAGGCCCGGTATTGAGTAAACGATGTCTGAATATGATAATAAAGCTATTGTAGTCCTGCGTCCAGTTTTGATATCCGCGATGACCTTCAGGCAAATAATTTGTACTGCGAAGAAGACGTTTTACTTTATTTCGTACTGGTCTTGTTAGGGGGCTTGTCACGTGATTTTCCCTATCCTTTAATCTGCAGTACTGGTCCACTAGTGGCCAAATCTCAAAGTATCTAACATGGGTCTTCAAACTTGTCTACCTTTGCACAAGATTACGTTTGGCAGAGATGTAGATAGAATGACAATGATGCTTGTATGTCATTGGAGTCTTCACAAGATAATTCAGAAGTCAAGAACTATGCTGTATAGGGCAGAGCACTTTTAACTTGCATCTGACCCAGCACCGTTTGTGAAGTTTTAAGCAATTATATGGCTTATTAGAGCCCTCAGCTGGTTTATTCCAGCGAAATTCCTAATATACGTATTTTTGGCTCTATGGATGTAATTATCTGTATATGTGCTACAGATTTTAGATCATACATGCGCTATCTTAGCTATAAGAACTGAATCAACTATGGATTTGTAAAATAGCATATACAAAATTTAAAAATCAATTAGTCTTTAACACATTTAAATAAATATGGATGAAAGTGACTTCTCTTGTAAATGAAAGAAACACAACACAGATGGGACAAACAACCGATGACACTCATTGTCAGTAGTCATATACGAAATAAATACAGTTAAAAATGTCTTTACTTTCTTCACTGAAGTGTTATTGGGGTTAGCTTTTCTTTTAATTCCTTCTTCTTCATTCCTCGTTCGTCCTGACAAGGACGGTGGGTGCGTTGTGTGTCCGATATTTGAGCAATAATTTTTCAGAGAGGCTATTATTGGTGAATGGTCAGCGAGACTGTGCGCCTGTTAATCTGCAGCCCACAAATGTACTTAGCAGAGGCATTTGTTCTTGTATTTTTTCTAAAGTTTGTGGTTCGAAGCTACAAGACGGTTCTTAGTACCAGACCAATCTGAAATAGGAATCTTTGCTACTATCTTGTGATTTACGAAGCTGGGTTCGGCACCAACTACATACATTGGACACGTTTTGAAGAGGCCCACCTTTACATTAGGAGTTAAATTCATCTAGACGCCTCTAAAGAAGAGTCTTCATCACAAAATACCTGACAACGATCCATTGCAGTACTCAGCCAGTTAAGTTTTGTGTAACAGACGCAAGCAACAGACAATAACCATCAGTGCCCAATTAAGTCTCAGTAAAGACAATTTTAAAACCCTCTAAAGTCACTTTCATCCATATTTATTTAGTTATACACACTCAGGGAATACGTTTATAAATCACCGTTATTCTGGTGGTTACTTTAATGGGGAAAATGTGTCTGGACAGCGCGAGTGTAATGGTTGGTGCCTGAATTACAATTAATAAGTTACATATATCTCACAAAATGATGCAAAACACTTTATGCACATGTGATGTAATCATCAATCCTCACTGCTCCATTCGGAATCTAGGGTCACTTCTGCTTTTGCTTTCCTAGGCGAACAAGCATACAGCAAACACCAGTGCTTGCTTTAGACGTTTATGAACATACCATTTTCATATACTGAGATTGCCAGCCTCCAATGCATTGTATAACCACTTAGCAAGTACAGACACGTCAAAATGCACATGGCAAAATACATGTTTACACTCTGCCCAAATTTCATGGGAACACAATCTCCTGGCACAGATGAATGGACACAGCAACTTTGATTCGATGCTTCGAACATTTGCTCGGAGAAATTTTAGTATTCCTCTTATGACGGGTGCTCTGATTCTTCAAGTTTCAAATCTTGGTATTTAAAATTGCGGGTTCTCTTTCAAATTATAAAGACGCGTAAATACTTCGATCTGTCACTTTTAATTCAGGAATTCTTTGTGCGATCCTTCTCTCCGGCTAATGGGAGTTGTTATTTCATGTTTACTAAAAATATAGTCATATTAGTGTCTCCGATCTCGCTAGATTATATTTCCATTTCTCAGTCCAAGTCCCAGATGATATTTCCGACAAACTTTCCAATGGGAACCAAAGTTTATTCCGGCTCTCAAATTAAACCAATCCTGACTCTTTAGAACTGTGTGGGACTGGGTGTTAAATTATTACTATCCGCCGCGTGTTTTAAAATATCGATTTCACATTTTAAACTCGACACCTCTTTCAAATATAGTAGCAATACTTTCGATTGCATTTGTACAAACTCACTAACACATTGGTGAACGTATTTCCTGGCTAATACCTTCAGCCCATATTGTCTCCACTGACAGGTTATCCGTAATATTCCTACAGAGATGGTTCAGCGGAAGTGATTACATATCTTCTTCTTCTTCGTTCACCCTCAGATGTCAACTTGAATAATCTCAAAGAAAGCAGTAGTCAGCCTGAGGCTGTTGATATCTCCGTAGATTTTCTCCAGGAATGGTACTGGTGATGGCCATATATGTTTTCTATGTTCCTCATATGTTGGGCACCCTTGAAGCAGATGTTAATTTTTTCAGTGCCACAGCTGAGGTAGTTCATATCTTTAATTTGTTGAATAGATGATATCTCAATCTGTTATGACTTGTGCAAAGTCTGAAGATTACCTCTTCTTCACTTCTGCTGAGCTGTTAATACGGATCATTTCTTGTGTGGCCTGGATGCTCTTCTTCCCACTTGTGCCTGTACCTGCGCTTGATAAAACTCTTGGCCTCCTCATAAGTTATATTTGTGTCAAGTTGAGGAAGCTTTCCCTCTTCCTTTGCCAATCTGTCATCCTCTTCATTTCCAGGGATGTTGCAGTGAGACGGGATCCACTGTATCATGACTCTTTTGTATTGCTGACATAGTCTGTGAAGTGTTACTCTTAGGTCATCCAATTCAGCTTTACTTTGACATTTCAGCATAGTAATTACTGACAGTGCATCTCAAAAGATAGCTACTGGTGTCTCTGAGATTTTTTTCTGTCATTAGAATTTCTAATTCAGTTTTTAAGGCCTCTGCCTCTGCACTGAAGTTACTTGAAAATGTCCTGTTGTGACTGCTATATTTTTTTTGTGCCATTGCTTAAGCTCACGAAGACTCCTCCACCCCTATCTTCTGTTACATTAGTTGCTGATCCGTCTGTGTATGCATGGATCTAGGTGTTGCTTGGGTAATGTTTCTCTATATATTTTGTCATAAGGACTCTCCTTTCTGTTTCATTTTGGCTGTTCTGTCTCTCAATACCAGGAACGTTTTCTATCATTTCAGGTAAGCACTGTTGTTTCCAAATTGGTAGCTTGTGTGCAGTACATATTGGCGTAGCTGTTGTTATTACGTTTATGGGGTCTGCTCTCGTCTTTTTTTTTACTGTCTCTACAAAGTTGCTTCGCTTCAGTCTTCCCCTTCCATGTCCATTTATTCTCTGGTACATTGGGTGGTCTATCAGCCTATTGAATTGTTGCTGGGCTCTGCTATATCTTCTATCCTCCATAGGCTGGAGGTAAGTAATCTTTTCCAACTCTTCAACGGGTGTTGACTTAATGCCCAATGTTATGATTCTCAATGCTTGGTTTTGGGTTCTGTTTATTTTGTCAAAGTTCAACTTACCTGACATTGACCATGCTCATCATCTAAGCCCGTAACCCGTCATGGGTCGTAGGGGTGCCATGGTGGAAGCATCAGCAGACAGGGTCCTCCACTGCTCTCTATCCTCAGCAATGCGTACAAGTGTGGAAAAAACCGTGTCCTGCCCATTCTTTGATGTTATCAGCCCAGGATTTTCTCTGCCTTCCTCTTCTCCGTTTACCTTCGACTGTTCCCTGAAGGATCGTTTTCGAAAGGGAGTCATGACGAGTTACATGCCCAAACCAGGCAAGCTTTCGACGTTTCACTATTGACAAAAGTGGTTCTTGGTGGCCTGCATAGGTGTTTATCTTCTCTCTAACATAGACATTTGTTTTGTGCTTTTTATAGCAAATGCGCAAAATTCTTCTATAACATTTATGCTCGAAAGCCTGAATCCTTCGCTCCGAATCTGCAGTGAGTGTCCAGCCCTCACACCCATACAAGAGAATAGATAATACAAGTGATTTGTATAATTTGATCTTCGCAGGAAAACTGATGTTACTTTTCCAGATCAGATTCAACCTTGTCATGGCAGCTGAGGCCATCTCAAGTCTTGTCTTGATTTCTTTACTTGATCTTCCATCACTACATATAGTGGACCCGAGATATTTAAAGGTGTTAACTTCTTCTAACGTTTGCCCATTTAACGTAATGTTGGTTAACATGTTTCTTATGGCTATTCACCAATATCTTGCTTTTTTCTATATTAATTTCCATCCCATACGTTCTTGTTACTTTCTCCAGTCTAGAGGTAAGGTCTTGAAGTTCTGATTCTGATCCAGCTATCAGATCAATATCATCAGCAAAACGTAGGTTGCACAGAGGTCGGCCTCCAATTGATATGGTTGATTTATAATCGTAGAGAGCCTCCTGCATAATATGTTCTAGATATATATTAAAGAGCACTGGTGACAGGATACATCCCTGGCGAACTCCTACAGTTGTTTTGAAAAATTCTCCAATGTCGTTGCTTGCAAAAACAGCACTGCTTGCGTCCTTGTATAGTGCTTCAATGATATCTATGATGTTGGTATCAAAATTGAATTTTCTCATTACTTGCCATAAGCCTTCATGCCAGACTCGATCGAAGGCTTTTGTGAAATCGATGAAGTTATGGTATAAATCGTGACCATGCTACAATGCCATATTCTAAGATTGGTCTCACTATCCCAGTATATAGCTTCTTTAGTACTCTCTCGTCTGCTCCCCAACCCACGCTGGCAAGTTTTTTAAGGATTGCCATTGTCTGCCTTGCTCTTGTCCTGTTTTTTCAATCTGGGTTTTTTAAGTCAAGGGGCGATCAAAGATCATGCCTAGGTAGTTTTGTTTTCATCCAGATGCAGATTTTTCCCATTAAGCACCAATTTAGAGGTCTGTGGTTTGTTTGAGAGAGAAAACACTGTGTATGATGTTTTCCCTTCATTTATCTTTACAAGCCATGCCTTGGCCTACTCCTCCAATGATGTTAGGGTTGTTGCATCCGAATGCTTACCGTAGCGATATATTTCTCTGAGATCCAGAGGGCTAAGTCGTCTGCAAAGGAGGCATTGTGGGTTCTTCTTGGAATATTTTCTGATATGTCATTAATATATGCGAGGAACAACGTGGGTGAAGTAGTCATCAAAGGCTTTTGCTATATGTTGTGCCTGCGTTTGTATGTCTCCATGTGAGTCAACTATTTGGCTTATTTGCTTGCTTCGCTGTATATTTTGTTCTATTGCCATGTGTTGTTTTCTGGGTATCTCTTGTGTGATTGTGTTCAATTTTGTCCGTAACAGGACACCTCTTAATCTATGGTGTTGATATTGTTCTAGTTCTTCCTGCAATGTAATGATATGAGGTGCTGTTTTATCAATCAGAGTTGCGAGTTTGATGGCTTGTTCTATTATCTTTTCCTGTCGTATTTTGTCTGTATGAATCTTGGTTGCCAGTTTTTGTGTTCTCTCGCGTATAGTATTCTTTAATAGCTCCCAGTGTTGTTGTGTGTCTTCAGTGGGTAAATCTGTTGTAAGTTTCAGAAAGTTCTCGAAACAAATGGTGCAACAGGGGAAATAGTTATCCCGTTATCATTGAAAGTGGCAGAAGATATAAGTCTTCACTTCTTTAACTTGCGCATCAAACTCCAAATTATTTAAAGTATTTGAATTCTAAACAAAGTAAACACACGTTGTTTTAACAACTTAACAAACGTACTAATAAAAATAAGTGATTCTTTTGTGCCTTACATAATTTTTTATAATGAATTGATAAAAAGAAATAAAAAATGAAAATATGTTACTCAATTAGATATTTTATTAAGAGTTAAATTGTTCCCCTTTGGAAATAAAAATTGGATGCCTTCCCCTAACTTCTTTGGCTGTTTTTTATCACATAGTTAACATACAAAAAATGTTTCATTTGTATATTACGTCTCCGCTGGTGCCGTAGGTCGCAACATTTGATTGATCAATACAATTTTACTGCGAGCATCGATCCCAAAGGTAATGGTACCAAAATTTTCCTACAATTACAAATCGTTTTTTTTCCATTTCAATTTGCGTGAGGAGTTATTTTATTTTTGGCTGTTGAAAACTGTAAAGTTAGCTGCAACGACAAATTGATTTTCCTCGTTGGAAATGTAGAAGCAGATTTGTCCATGCTAAAGTGTGTCCAGTCCATAATGACCAGGTGCTATGTTACTTGTACAATCTGTCATACCAGTCACGTGGTCCATTTATTGTGGAGAATTCATAACATTTTCTCCATGCAACACATAATTATTATTTTCCTAGTGGTATTGTCATGAGAAGGTGGACAGAATATTGTAACGAATTATATAACTGTAAACTTGACACTGACTTAGGCATATTAAACAACATTAAGTGCGAAAACAGGGAACTCGGAAATGCAGCAATATTACGGGAAGAAGTGGAAGAGGCTATATGTTCGATGAAAGGAGGGAAGTCACCGGGTGTGGATAATATCCCAGCAGAGCTCTTGAAATATGGAGGACCAGATATAGTAAAAATCATGACAACAATTTGCCAGAAGATATGGAGTACAAAAAAATGGCCAAAAGAATGGACGCAGTCATTAGTAATACCGCTTCCAAAGAAAGGAAATCTAAAAATGTGCAAGAACTATAGAACCATTAGCCTTATTAGTCATCCAAGTAAGGTGATGTTAAGGATACTTTTGAACAGAATAAAACAGAAATCAGAAGAAATCTTGTCAGAGGAACAGGCTGGCTTTAGACCAAAAAGAAGTACCTCAGAACAAATCTTCAATATTAGATTACTTTTCGAAAAACATCTCCAACATCAACACGATTTATACCATAACTTCATCGATTTCACAAAAGCCTTCGATCGAGTCTGGCATGAAGGCTTATGGCAAGTAATGAGAAAATTCAATTTTGATACCAACATCATAGATATCATTGAAGCACTATACAAGGGCGCAAGCAGTGCTGTTTTTGCAAGCAACGACATTGGAGAATTTTTCAAAACAACTGTAGGAGTTCGCCAGGGATGTATCCTATCACCAGTGCTCTTTAACATATATCTAGAACATATTATGCAGGAGGCTCTCTACGATTATAAATCAACCATATCGATTGGAGGCCGACCTCTGTGCAACCTACGTTTTGCTGATGATATTGATCTGATAGCTGGATCAGAATCAGAACTTCAAGACCTTACCTCTAGACTGGAGAAAGTAACAAGAACGTATGGGATGGAAATTAATATTAAAAAAAGCAAGATATTGGTGAATAGCCACAAGAAACATGTTCCGACCAACATTACGTTAAATTGGCAAACGTTAGAAGAAGTTAACACCTTTAAATATCTCGGGTCCCCTATATGTAGTGATGGAAGATCAAGTAAAGAAATCAAGTCAAGACTTGAGATGGTCTCAGCTGCCATGACAAGGTTGAATGTGATATGGAAAAGTAACATCAGTTTTCCTGTGAAGATCAAATTATACAAATCACTTGTATTATCTATTCTTTTGTATGTGTGTGAGGGCTGGACACTTACTGCAGATACGGAGCGAAGGATTCAGGCTTTCGAGCATAAATGGTATAGAAGAATTTTGCGCATTTGCTATAAAGAGCACAAAACAAATGTCTGTGTGAGAGAGAAGATAAACACCTATGCAGGCCACCAAGAACCACTTTTGTCAATAGTGAAACGTCGAAAGCTTGCCTGGTTTGGGCATGTAACTCGTCATGACTCCCTTTCGAAAACGATCCTTCGGGAACAGTCGAAGGTAAACGGAGAAGAGGAAGGCAGAGAAAATCCTGGGCTGATAACATCAAAGAATGGGCAGGACACGGTTTTTCCACACTTGTACGCATTGCTGAGAATAGAGAGCAGTGGAGGACCCTGTCTGCTGATGCTTCCACCATGGCACCTCTACGACCCATGACGGGTTATGGGCTGAGATGATGAGATGATTCTCATTTGTCTTTGTGTTTGTTATAACCAGTGTCATTAGTATGGTTTGGCCATGTCTGTAGAGTGAGAAAAGATTGGCTAACACGACAAGCATAGGAAACTAAGAGCTAGGGATCCCGACCTCCAGGACGACCCAGACCCCTAGGAGGACCACATTAGACAATCTTTGAAAGACCGAGGAGTAGAATGGACCCAGACCAGGAGGAAGACAGACGATAGGATAAGATAGCGCTCTCTTCCAAGCCTCTAAAGCTTACGATAGAAGAGGAACGACTAAGTAAGTCATTAATCTTGTATTTATGTTCTTTCATTTATTCTTTTCTTCTTGTCTAGAGCAATTTTTTTTAAAATGTCACGTTTGTTATAGTCCGTTCGGAAATTCGTGCCCACAGAAAACGTCAATTTTCTCCAAAACTGTTTGTTGTATGGACATGAATTTTTGCATGCAGTCTTACATTTTCCATGCAGTTAAGATTTTGCGATCATTACATCCACAGCTGTCGCGAAATTTGCAAAACGGAGATTTTCTTTGATCTTCTTGGAACATTTGCCTAAATCTGCCCGTAACATTAATTCTTACAGTAAATCACAACATTTGTGCGACAAGACGGTTCAAAGGCGTGTCATAAATGTGTGATTGGTTGTTCACGTGATTTTGATACGAGGAATGATGTTCTGATAATGAACCATGATAGCAGTAAATCATCAGGAAGCTATGACAAATCGTAACTGTTTATGTGTTATTATAGATTGGCATATGAAATTAGTTTATCACAAACGAAGGAATGCGATCGACGTGCCTCATTCCGAATCGGACGACTCCAATAAGTTCACAACAGTTATTGGTTGGATAAACTGCAAGCCATCTGGCTGCCAGTAATCTTCTTCTTCTTGTAGCACGTGTTCTTCACATTTAGCCCAGTACTCTGTGTCTATTCGTGAAAGGGCCTCACGAGTCATGTCTTTAACATCGCACATTTTAAAAGTGGTTTTCTGGGCGGCCACTTGCCCTTTAACTCTAGCCCAAACCAGCTCTATTGGGTTAAGGTGAGAATGGTAAGGTGGGAGTGGAAGAGAAACATGACCCTGCTCTTGGATGATTTTATCAATCAGATACACTTTTGTCTTATTCCTCTGTCTCACAAGCTGCAATAACTCTGGTTTTAAATAGCTGTTGTCAGCGAAGATATTTTCATTCACAAGCCACCTCCTGATTTCGTCTTTCGTGCTTGCCGAAGTGGGAGCTTTATCCTCCTGCGCTAGAACATTATAATAGGACGCATTATCCATCACCAGGCAAGACGGCCTATCTAGAGTCGGGAGGAGTGTATTCACTATCCAATCTCGAAAAATGTGCCCATTCATTTCACTGTGATAGTCTCTACCATCTACAGACTTTGATAGAAAAATAAGCTCTGCATCACGGACAAGCCCATTCTGTCTGCTGCCAGCATGTGCTAATATAATGCGTTGACCTTTGCTGCTGGGAATTTTCCTTCTATGGTCTCCATCAACAGATTGCCATTCTTTCTCGATCGTATGATGAGCATTAACCCAAGATTCGTCCAAATACACTATATCATAGCCGTCTTGCCTTCTCTCACGAATCTGCCTAAGGTATTTGCTTCGAGCTGCAACCAGATGTGGTTTTTCACATAAAAAAATTCCTTCCGCCAGACGTTTTTCTAAAAGTGAAGCCGACACTTCTGACAAGTTGCCAAAGAGTTGTTTTTGAGACGTTAATATCGCATTCTGCTTGCATCCGACTTTTCAGCATGCGGAGAGTAACAAGTTGATTGGCATTAAACATCTTCAAGATCAAACGTCTAATGACATCCGTGTCAAAATCATCAATTTGTTTCTTTCCTTCCTTGCTTAACCGCAGCCTCTGTACAATCACCGTCTTGTTGTATCCAACGTCGAAAAGATCTTCTATCCACACCCAGGGCCTTTCGTGTTCTCCTACCTGGTTCTTGGATGTCGTGGTATAAACAAGCCATCTTAGCCTCTCTGCGAAAATGCCTGTACAATATAACAGTTACCTTCTGCAAGGTGATAAATTTGCATTTCAGATTCATTGCGCTTTTCATAATTATGCAGTTTAGTTTATTAATATATTATACGCTGGTGTCGTTTTGTTTCGTTGCAGCCAACTCATTGCAATTAGCGTACGCCTCTGAAATAATTACTCGCGACTGTGTACAATAGGTGCGCACACGTGCGGACATGTAGTCACTACACTAATTCAAACATAAAAAATATTGAATAACACATTTCATCGCTCGTGCTGTGCTGTAACAAAAATTAAGTGCGCAATTTTTGAACGGATCTTGTAACTTTCCTGTAGAACTAATAAAAATTAACCGAGACAACGGTAAGAGTTTTGTATATAACTTAAAGAAGGAACGAACGAACGAACGAACGAACGAACTTTATTTTCAAAGTGTTGAGAATTGGGCACGCAGGCCCGTCTGACATTCTGAAAATTCGAACGTGATATGAGTTTTGTAAGGGCAAAAAATATATTAATAACTGCATTAATATCAGTAGGGCACGTAGCAAATTTCAATAACATCCGTCAAGGGGTTGCAAAGTTACAACGTTCAATGTGTGGGCACGAATTTCCGAACGGACTATACAAACCAAGAATCTCGTTGATTCCCTCCGATCTGCTGTTCAGTTTTAAGAGACTCCAATTCCCTATAAAAGTGTACTACAATGACCAGTTATAAAGCACAAGGTCAAACGCTTCACGTGGCCGGCGTCGACTTTAGCTATGAGTGCTTCTTACATGGGCAGCTGTATTTTCCCGAGGTAGCACACCAGAACGCTTACAAGTGTTGTCACCAAGTGACTGTACTACCAAATTCGTCTACACAGAAACTCTCACTTAAATTATCTGAGTTAGAAGCACACATCAACCCAATAATACAATTAAAGTAAAAAAAAAGTGAACCTTCATAAAACATTTCGCACTAAATCCGACTTTCACCCATCTTGACATTGACCGGCTATGCCAGCTAGTTAATATATTTAAAAAAGAAAACACATTCTGACGTGTCTATAATAAAATGTTAAGGGAGATAATTTCAAGGGAAACAATTTAATTAAGACACGAATACAAAACTGAATAAATTATATTCATTTAAAACATATTATATCCCAAAAAACTGCAAACATTATACAAGGCAAGTAGTTGTTTTCTATTCTTATAAGTATGTTTATTAAATTCTTTAAAAACCAAGTGTTTTTCGCTGCATTAATTAAAACACTTTTCTAAATAATGCACTTGATGTATATGTTGAAGTGTTGAATATTTACATTCTTGCCTTACTTTCACTACTACTACTTCCTTTTTGATTATCGCAAACATTGTAGATTTGCAGATCATTGTGTCTGTTAGCGAGAATACCGTTCTCTGTCGGCCTCGTGAACATCTGTACTACAAAAATGCCAGACAATCTTGTCTACGAACAGCGCTCTTGTAGATACGCGCGGACAAAAATATTACGATGGAAAAGATACAGAAGTTACAGGTAAAAACGACCTGAAACACGTTTTTGTTCGAATGCTATCCTTAAATGACTGGAAGAATACCTTGCATTTTGACTGTTTTTGTAGCCTGGTTGTAAGATGATATATCCCAGTCCTAGCAGCTATATTGAATAAATTATAGTACCTTATGTATTGCAACAATTACTTAAGCGTCCTGTTCAAAGATTGTTTGGAGTCCTAAAAAAAAGCCGAAGAGTGAGCATTAGCTAAGGAAAAGGAACAGACCGAGAGAGCCGAAAAGGACGCCGACAGAGCCCACGCCATGAGATTGAAAGAATTGGAGATCGAATGATGAAGAGTTTATTTTAGTTCTAACACTGGCGGGTTTGGTAGTTCTCAAAGTAGCGATGGGGGAAACATTTTCCACTAGATGTGTATTCAGAGACTTCTGAAGAAATATACATCTGTGTCTCGAGGTTTTAATCCTTAGCAGCTACATATGTCTTAGAGAGGGAGAAGTACAAAATAAAGCTATCCCAATGTCTAAGAGGATCTACTTATAATGTATTTCTCAGGATGCCAACGGAAGAACAGAACAACTACGAAATGGTGAAGAAGGCTATGCTTCAGCGTTTTCAACTGAACGCAGAGACTTTCCGTAACACGTTCCGTGCGGCTACAAGGCAGAAAGATGAATCGTATAAGCAGTGCGCTACACGTCTGGCTATCTACTTGGAGAAGTGGGGCTCCCTCAGTGCCTTCGATGAATCGAACGAAGGAAAACAGGAGACAGTTATCGTGGAGCAGTTCAAGGACTCGCTCACCTCTGACATGAGACGATTCCTGGTGGATCACGGGGCCGACACTCTTGATCACGTTGTGTTATATACCGACATGTATCAAAGCGCCCAGGCAGAAATTAACCCTGTCAGGAAGCGCAGCAACGATAGTCGCCCACACCCAATAGATCGTCCATCTACGGATGTGTAAACGGCGAACAACACAAAACACAAACGACTCAACAACAACAACAACAACAACAACAACAACAACAACAACAACAACAACAACAACAACAACAACAAAACGACTCAACAACAATAACAACAACCACAGGATCACCGCAGGCAGAAAAGGAGCAATTCAGCCCAGGGAACGTGAAAGCGATGGTGCAATGTTTTGCATAACTGACACACATTTCACATCGGATTGTAAGAGGTCGGAAACACGCCCTTATAATGTCACGTGCCTGCTCACGGGATCGAAAGTGAACCACGACCTCCAGGCATACGACCAAAACCGCCTGGATCCCCGTATTAGTGAAAAAGTAACTGTTAATAAACAAACAATACGTTGCTTATATGATTCGGGCTTAGAATATTCAGCTCTAGTTTTACATCCTTGGTGAAGGCCCGCCTGTACACTGGTGAGACTGTAGAGATACAGGGGTCCCGGAAGAGCATAGAACCTATGGAGAATATATGGCTTCCTTGGGGATCCTTCACAGAGATCCGGGTCTACACAAGAGATAGAGAGAACCCAGAAAACGCCCCAGCGGCCCCTGAGCTCTCATCTCTAACCAGTCCCAAAATGTCGGAGCTGAAGAAGGCACATAGGGAAGATAAACACCTAAAGTCTTGTTTTAGCAGGTCAGTTACTCTTGAGTTGTGGCCACTTGTGGATCACTACTGCAGAGCTAAGGGGAGGCAACCCGTGACAGGAGAGACAATCAGTTTAAATAATACTCAGCTGTTCACCATATCCAAGCGGTGATTGATTCTGTTTATTCGGACATAATAAATTTACGAAGAAAATCGTCATCATGGTTTAAGGAATGTGCTATTTTAGCATCTAAAATGGTACGGGTACTAAAATAAATAATCTTATTTTAGATCAATTTGACTCTCCTTTCCGTACATACACATCCCTTTCAGCCAAGCGTGATAGGATGCTTCGCCTTCAGGGAAGTACCTAGGTTTTATTTATTTATTTATTTATATTTATTTTTATATTTATTTAAGTTCTTATTTCTCCTATCTAGCCTTCACTTTCTTTCTTTTCCTGACGAAGGCCTTGTGGCCGTAACGTAGACTACTTTCTTTGTCTTTTGTCCTCGTAAGACGAATCACCTTTTTTCGATTTTTTTTCAAACCCATCCATTGTACATCCCTTGATACCATCTTTGACGAACAAGACAAACTTTTTAAAATCCTTCAGGTTACCGTCTTACGAACTACGTTTACAAGTCGGTGTATCACTCATTTTACTCCGCAATCTTAGCGCGCCCAAACTGTGTAATGGCACTAGGTTTCAAATAACATTTTTGAAGAACTACATAGTAGACACCACCATCCTGACAGGTTGTGGTAGCGGGGAGAAGCACAAGGTCCAAACGCTTCACGTGGCCGGCGTCGATGAGAGCGATGAATGCTTCTCACATGGGCAACTGCATTTATCATTTTCCCGAGTTAGCACACCGAAGCACTTATATATATATATTGTCACCAAGTTACTGCACTACCAATGTCGTTGTGACAAAACGACTGAACATGCTCTTTTGTGTGATCTCTCTCACCTTCATCCCTCCGGCAGTATCCTTTCTGTTTCTTCATTTTTCTCACTCATCGCTTTTATTTGGCATAAATAATGTCTTTTCATTTGTATTTTCACTATTTTGCTCTATGCTGAACATAGTATAGTGAAGTCTCTAACACTCCGCTCCCCTAAGGCAGTATTTGGTACGGGAATCATTCTTATCTTATTGTGTCGCATTTACGCTTCGCGAAGACGTGTTAAGTTACGCCAGGCTATTAGACGGTTGTTGCGCACATATTTGACGCACAGATTACACATGTATGATATGACTAGTTGATATGAAAAAGAGATTACTTTTGTTACAGTCAAAGTTATATCACCCATGATTTGATTTATACTTTTAATTATATGAGTGATCTCTCTTGAATATATTGATTTGGCGTATGAATCTAGATTTATGCATTTCGCATTTTGTGATAGCCAGAAAATAGATTGATCTTGTTCAATATGTTTATGGCCTGAATTTATATGTATTACTTGTCTAGTGCAAGAAGATTCGGTCTTATATTGTATATCTTTGTATGTTTAGGTCGGACTATATTCTTTGTGCTGAACTCTGGGGCAGGTATTCGTTTTTCGAGGCATGCGTAGTGAGTCTCGACGAAGCCGCCTAATAATGGCTGTGTGTGTTTTTTTTGGGCTGGTCCTGTAAAATGGTTGAAAGTGATCTGTGAATGATCTTTCAGAAGGAGATTGTGTCTCTGCGAGATTCTATTGTCAGAGATCCTCCTCATGTACTTTATTGTGTTTAATTCGGACTCCAGGTAATACCAGACCCTTTAAAGATCTCTATTTTGTTAGAGCTAGATGGACATCGTGTTATCGAGCATCTAGAATCGTTCGTATATCGACGAAGATGACAGGTTATCTTACAGCTCGTGTGCAATAACACGCGAATCGAATACAGCTCAGCTAACTTACGAAACGAAGAATGTTCTACGATGTTCGTCTGAAGATTTCGAACCTTAAAAGGAAATGACATCGCAAGTTGCCAACTGTTTCTAGGAAAACGCTCCATACATGGTTATGACTTAAAATCGCTCACACACAAACTATCAACAACCCTCGCTATCAAGATAAGACAACTTCTTGACGATGCTATCAAGATTAGACGACTGTAGAAATAAAAGTGACTACAATTCCATGAGTTACTTCCTATGCATTAAAAAATTAAATATAGTCAGAATGCATGGTCAGAATATATAGTCAGAATAAGTTGCGACAAGTTTAGCGCAACACCATCCGATCTCACTACTCAGGGAATCATGGTTAGTAAAACATTATTAGTACAAAGTGGCTATAAAACTCAAGGCCTTAAATCCCACCCCCTGCAGACCCAAGTAGAACAGTCCCAACTAAGATATGGCCATGTCTGCAGAATGGGAGAAGATCGGCTACCACGACAAGCATGGGAAACAAAGAGCCAGAGATACAGACCCCCAGGACGACCCAGTCAGCTGGGAGGACAACATTAGACAATCTTTGAAGGGCCGAGGACTAGAATGGAACCAGGCCAGGGGGAAGACAGCCGATAGGATAG
This sequence comes from Oreohelix idahoensis, assembly GCA_024509875.1. Taxonomy (NCBI): domain Eukaryota; kingdom Metazoa; phylum Mollusca; class Gastropoda; order Stylommatophora; family Oreohelicidae; genus Oreohelix; species Oreohelix idahoensis. Next base: position 66,475 of record JAMPIV010011164.1, read on the forward strand.
TCTGGCGCACTCTCTTCCATAATTCTACACCTCACGGTAGAAGGGAAACGACTACGTAAGTAAGGTTCTGAAAAAAAATCCATCAAGAATATTCCCTGTACTGGGAACCGACCCAGGTGTCTTTAGAACTAGATGCGGACGCCATTCCTCTTAGCCACTCCGGTCCCCGGGATAGGAGAGAACCGACCAAGTAAGAAAATGTATTTAAAGGATTGTTGAAGTGCGCTATTTGGCGCCGATGAAACATTTCGATGTGCACATCTGCGAATAAAAAGTAAATTATAAATTATCATTAAAAGTGGCAGAAGATATAAGTGTTCACTTCTTTAACTTGCGCATCAAACTCCTTATTATTTAAAGTATTTTTATTCTAAACATGGTAAACACAAGTTTTTTTCACAACTTAACAAATGTACTATCAAAAAAAAGAAATGCATTTGTGCTTTACATAAATATGTGTACTGTATTGATAAAAAAAAAAAAAATGATAATCTGTTATTTAGTTGGAAATTTTATTAATAGTTGAATTGTTCCCCTTTGGAAATAAATTGGATGGTTTCCCCTAACTATATTATCTCTGCTCCTTAAAGTATCATATGGTTAAGTTTCTTTCTTTTCTTTTTTTTCCACTTATTTCCGACACTGGACATGACGTCAAAACCTGACAAGAGGTGTGATCTCTCGGTTATAAGTCGGGTATATTGTGTACATTTTTATAACATTTTGACCGCTGGACTGTTATCTCTGTCCTTTTTTTGTAAATTTAGCTGAGGGGTTGGGGGGAGAGCACTTTTATTAGCCATGAAAAGGTTTATTTCTGTGAAGGACTGCTAGCTGGATGTTTGGTCGCCACGTCATAAGTTTATTCAAGTGTTGCTGCTTATTTCATCAATATACTTATTTATTTATATTTTCTAGGTGTAATGATTTTACCTCTATATCTATTATTGCTAGTGTACCGACGTGACGTTATAAGTACTACTAGCTGAAATGAAGATCCATGTGTGTTTTTCGTTTCCTTTTGGGGCTACCGATAGTGTGGTCTTCCTTAACTCCAGCTGATTTATGATTTAATCAGTGCCGATTTGATGAATGGTGTCTAAAATAGCAATAAGTAATTTTTTTTTTTGGATTGTTTATTGTTTGACTGTGTTGATTTATTTCATATGTCAGTGATAAACTGTCTCTCTTGTTCTACGGTTTTGGTTCGTTGTTGGTGGATGGTCTGCTTTATTTTTCAAAATAATAATAATTTAACAAAACATATCTGAAGGAGTTGCAATTCTCCTCCAGTCAGACCATCCGTAGTTCTGTGAGTATTACTAATCTATTCCAGTTAGATCGTCTGTAGCTCTGTCAACATTACAGATCTGTCCCAGTTATCTCAGCCCATCTGTAGTTCTGTCAACATTACAAATCTGTCCCAGGATGATCATCTGTAGTTCTGTAAACATTAGAAAATCTGTCCCAGTTATCTCATCCCATCTGTAGTTCTGTTAACAATATAAATATGTCCAAGTTAGCTCACATCATCTGTAGTTCCGTCAACATTACAAATCTGTCCCCGGCATTCATCTGTAGTTCTATCAACATTACAAATATGTCGCAGTTATCTCAGCTCATCTGTAGTTATGTCAACATTACAAATCTGTCCTGTAGTTCCGTCAACAATATAAATCTGTCCCAGTAAGCTCAGCTCAACTGTAGTTATGTCAACATTACAAATCTGTCCCAGTTAGCTCAGCTCATCTGTAGTTCCGTAAAGATTGTGAGGAATCAGTTGTGCACTTTTATAACGTTCATCCTCTCCGGCAGTATCACTTCTTTTCTTCATTTTCTTAACCGATCGTCCTATTCTTTGACATATTTTATGCACCTACATTCTGCTCTAGCCGCTCCCAGACTTGTGTACGTTTCGCAATGTGAATCGTCGTAACCTAATTAGGCAAGTCCGCGAATAATTTATCACCTAAGTCGTCTAGTCACCTTTGATAAAGTCGATCTTTATTGACACAAGATGGTAGAGCACGATCGATGAAAAGAAAGCCATATTGTCTGTCTGAGAAATCCGTCTGAGGGATTTACCCAAACACAGGTGATAAGACGTAATCGTTTCCGCTGGCCCATCGTTATATAAATATTACCGATAATGTGTCTTTGGAGACAATATTGTGGGAAAGCATCTAAACAGGAAATGTTCACAGATTTGTTTGTGAGTTTGCAGAACGATGCAATCGGAAGTATTACTTTCTAATTAGAAAGTGGTCACGCGTTGGAATTTTAAAATTTGATATTTCAAAACACGCGGGGGATATAATGATTTAACACCCCGACAATTTAGTTCTAAAGAGTTTACCATTGGCTTAATGTGAGAGCTGGAACAGACTTTGACTTTCATTGGCAAATTCGTCGGAAGTGCAATCTGGGATTTGAACTGAGAAATGGAAATATAATCTAGCGAAATCGGAGTCACAAATCAGACTGCATCGCCACGTCAAGCTAGCAATTCACCAGAGCCAGAGAGAACGATCGGACAAAGGTTTCCAAAATTAAAATTATGAGTGACAGATCGAAGTATTTGGGCAACTTTGAAACCCGCAGTTGTAAATACCAAACTGGAAACTTAAAGGACCAGGACAGAGTATTTGGGCAACTTTAAAACTTAAAAGTAAACACGCATTTTTAAATACAAAGACTGGGGACCTAAAGAATCAAATAACCCGTCATAAGAGAAAAATTAAAATTTCCCAGACCAAGTGATTCGAAAGCATCAACTTGCTGTGTCTATTTTAACTGTGCCAGGAGATTGTGTTCCCAAAAGTTACTTTTGGGTAAGTGTAAACATTTATTTTACCATGTGAATTTGACATGTTTTCCTTGTTAAGTGGTTATATATGAGGCTGGCAACCTCAACATATGAAAATAGTATATTCAAAAACTATTTCAGCAAGCGCTGGTGTTTGGTTTTTGCTAATTTACTCAAAATCTTGACAGCAGCAGCAACCCCAGACTTTGAATGGAGCAGTGATAAATGATGATTACGTCACATGTGCCTAAAATGAATAATATCATTTTGTGACATATATGTACCTTGTTAATTGTAATTTGGGAAAATCATTGCAGTCACGATGTCCAAGTACATATTATCCCAATTCAATAACCAGAAGAATAACGGTAATTTCTAATCATATTGAGGACATAATCAAAGAGTTATAATGTGTATACTCAGGGATAATAATTATTCAGAGAGGCTAACATTGGACAGCGAGACAATGCGTCTGTTAATTTGCAACCCACAAATGTACTTTGCTTAGTCATTTGTTCTTTTTATTTTGTCTAAAGTTCGGGGAACGAAGCTACCAGACTGTACATGGTACGAAGCTGCAAGTCTAAAGTTCCTACGCCACTAGCTGTGAGTTAACAGCAGGGAATCAACACTAACCACCTACATTGGACGAGTTGTGTGGAGAAGAGCCCGCATCACAGAATAATTGTCGAAATCACGGCTGCAGGACTCACTTAGACCAGCTAAGTTTATTAAGGAAACAGCAAGAGGACAATTGTTTTTATAAAATCCTCAACCCAAGTCTCAGTGAAGACAATTTTATTTACATCTAAAATTCACCATCATTCCATCGCTAACTTAACCTGTCAAGACTAATTCATTTTGTAATATGTTACATGTTATTTAAAAACAAAACAATCGTAGTTGATTCAGTTATTATCGGTATGAAAGAAAACGTATGAACAATACTCTTTAATATATATAGATCTAGACATGTATCTACATCTATAGAGCAAATACTTATAAAACGAATTTCGCTGGATTTACACCAGCTGGGGGCTTGAACGGGCTAAAAGGATCCCGTTACACGCCCATTGAGTCATATTGGGAATATGGTGTTATGCCCATATTTTCTTGATCATTGGCACACTAGGGGTGATGTGGTCAGCGTCAAGCCGGCCGCATTAACCTTCCCAGAGTTGCTCTGGAACCCAATTCATGGGGCTGGGTCGAACGGGCTAAAACCATTGCTTAATGCTTCACAAAAGGCGACGGATCAGATATACGTTAATAGTGCTCTGCCCTATGCTGCATTGTTCTTAACTTCTGAAAACATCGTATGAATCTACCTTGAGATAGAAGCGTCATTATCCTTCTATCTACAACTCTGCCAAAAGTAATCTTGTGCGAAGGTAGACACCTTTGAAGACCCATATTAGATACTCTTGAGTGTTGGCCATTGGTGGACACCTATTGCAGAGCTAAGGGAAGGCAATCCGTGACAAACATTACACATCTGTTATTGTTATTGTTAATCAGATTCGACTTCACTGCACTCCGGGCAAATCCATAAGTGATCAGTCTCCCTCAGCAAATGTCGAAGAGTATGAATGCTAATTGTACCTGTAGCACACGGGTTGTACCAACGACGGATGCATCCTCTCTCACGTCCATTTCTACTAGTCCCACGTTTGATGCCAAACTCCAACAGCCTCAGCCTTGTTGATTCATCCATTGCAGTGTCATTATCCAGCAGGCGATCATTAATAGCTCTTAGTATCTCTCCCTTAGCCATGTCCTGTGTCCCCACCATGGGTGCTCTCGAGGCCAGTCTGCCAACTCTCTCATTGCCACATGCCCCTGCATGACCAGGACAGTAGATCCACACCAGTTCTTCAAGACGTGAGGCTTCTATTTTCAATTCTTACCGCAGCCATCCATTCTGAAATTTCCGAAGCATGGCTTGAGAGTCTGACAATGTAACTGCACCGGCTGATGGAGTTTCAGACAGCCAAATCAGTGCTGCAGTAACTGCCTCTACCTCCATTCCCATGCTGGAGGTTGTTGTCATGTAGGCTCCCCTCTGTTCAGCGACGACCCTGACCTTTTATTCTCGCAGAGAAGCCCCATCCTGATTTCTAACGACAAACTACAGACCCATCAGTGTACACAATGTCGTCATCATCCCCAGGATGATCACTTATCAACTTATCAATCTCCACCTCTGCTTTTCCATTGCACCAAGATCTTTGCTCTCTGCCAGGGCCAATGATGACCTGGTGGTAGTTTATCCAGGTCTCCCGTGACTTACGCCACTCTTCCCCTTTAGATACATTTTCAAACCTGGTCACCTGACAAATCGTAGCCTCTGCCTGTGCTATCCTTGACATCCCTCTCTTGATTCTTGCTCCTTTCATGTCAGCCACATTCTCATGTAGGGGGTGTCTTTTGTCGGTGGTTACCCGCATATAGGCTTTTGCCTGGGCCGTCGCATATCTAATAGACAGCAATCCGAGCGCGTATCTCATTGTCACAATGGGGGTATCACGCGTACATCCCAAAACTACTCGCATACCTTAATTTTGAATGCGTTCCAGCCATAGTTTTTAAAGCTGCCAGTCCTCGCTTGCTCTTCCCTATGATCAGTTCGACATAATACTTGAATGATAGCCCACGATCAAACGTTACTCCCAGATACTTATTCTGTCTTGCCTGTCAATGTTCTGCCCACTGAAAGTGATGTCTGCAAGGTCTGCTTTCACTATGAAGTTGTTGAAAGAGCACCACATCACACAGGCCTTGTTGGGATTGACCCCTGATCCGCTTCCCATACACACATTTAGAAACCGCCTCTAGTGTCTCGTGTATGCCTTGAACCATTTCCTGTCTGTCTGAGCCAGTTCTGTACTTGAGTATGTCATCTGCGATAGTTAATGTTCGTCCCAGTCGTAGTATTTACATTCTGGTTGGTCTCTCCATTTTTTTTTTTTTTTTTGGGTGCGAAAATGCCTCAAAAAATGAGATACTCTGGTTACCTCCAACTGTAAAAGGCCAGAGTTAGCGATGGAAGCAAGACTTATTCTACAGCACATGTAAAACTGACTAATTGTGATGCGGCAAGGGTAAAAAATTAGTCATTAATACTAATGCAAAGAGGGTTTAAATAAAGTACAGCAGACACTCTGTTCGATAGGGCCGTTAACAAAAAAGAATTCAGAGACGCAGTAAACAGGGGTAAGAGTTATGTCTAGGGTTTGAAATGAAGAACACATGGCCGTAAGTTCGATAGGGCCTTAAAATATAATTCAGAGACGCATTAAGTAGGGGTAATGCTTACGTTTAGGTATCCTAAATCTAACCCCCATTTAAACGACGTTGGCGACTTACTGGGATGACATCAAAGAAGACGGCCCACTGAGATTCATTTCAACCAGGTTTAAGTATCCTGAGCCTAACCCTAAACCCTAATGCTTACGACGCTGGCTGCTTACTGGAATGATATCAAAGAAGGCGGCCCACTATGCTTCATTTCCACCACTAGGGAGTTACAAGAACTATCTATTAGTAGATGTAGCAGGGGAAGCAACTGATGGTTTAAACTAGGACAGTTAGGTATAAGCAGTAAGATAAAGGGCAAGAAGGTTGCCCGAGGAAGGTGCGAATAAAACCTCCCGGAAGACGGCTAAATTAGTGAATAGAGTTCACGGTGCACGCTCTTAGGGTCAGTTGAGAAAAGAAACATTCCAGAAGTGCAAGTTAGACAGGCAGGTTGCTCGAACCTAGGTAACGGTCGTGCATGGCGAACCAGCCATCTTGACAGACATATGCTTGCTCATCGAAGTTTGCTAACTCGTAAAGACAAGTAAAGAACGAATTTATGAAGGAAATTCGTTACCAAGAGAATTGATCATTTTGACGAGGTATGTAGAGATTCTATAGCTAAGAAGTTCAGTAAGTCAGCCTTGTGAGGCCAGTGATAGTTAGAATATCAGGAAAAGTATTCACCCCTGGAGATGCCCGGTATTAACAATCAATAACCTGAACGTTATAATAATATATGAATAGACGATATTAATCAAGGAAGTTATAAATACTGAATAAGACAGAATTATCAACAAGAGCATAAAAAAGAAAGCTCCGTAGTCATAATCAAGTACACTCAGAGCCGGATTAACGTAGTAGCAAAAGTAGCATATGCTACGGGCCCCGCGCTTTTAGGGGTCCCGCGCCAATAAATATGTACATGATTTTTTGGTCATCTTCTAATACGAGCGTTAAACCAATGATCTTGTGATTTTCCATCTTTAGCGCCTTTTCATTTGGTGTCACGAAATTGTGAGAGAAAGAGCATAAGAGGTTGACTTAGTGTGACTCTTCATTATTTTTATCTTAACTGTTTGCTGACGGAAGCCATTTAAGTGGCGTTGAAAATTTGGTCACTTTTGGACGGAAGCCACATTTTTGGCTCTAGGCGACTGCCCCTCTAATTTTGTTTCGTTCTTTGAGAAATGAATTTGCATTAACAATAAAAACTAGAATTAAGGAAACGGAAACTTCCTGTTTTAATTGAGGTATACGGCGTGCTCGCACTCTCTTTCGATCTTGATTAAAATTTCTTGATTTGTAAGGTTAGAAAACTCAAAAAATGAGCAGTAGACACAGAGATATTGGACGTAATTATGCTTCTGGAAGTGAAAAACGTAAAGCGAAGGAAGAAAAAGAAAGAAGAGATCAACTTGCGATATCAAAAACACGTAAGCTGACAGAATATTTTGATGTTCATGGTGGTGGTACTCTAAACAACTAGTACTAGTGCAGGCTGTACAAGCAGAAAAAAAGTTAGTTGCTTATCCTTTATAGGACAGTGGCGATTTTTTCTGTTTGCCATTGCTTTCTGAACGGTACGGCGAAGTCCACACAAAGCGATCTGCTACCAAACAACTAGTACTAGTGCGCAGGGCATTGTACAGCAGAAAACATACAGCAAAACCCAGTATACACTGAGTCTGAATGTGAAAGAATAAGTGAAACGAAGAAGTACTCTAATGATATTGGTGACTGGCCGAACAATACAGATGACTCTGAGCGTGAATATTGGATATCCAAGGGAAGTGAAAAATGTCAACATGTTGATAGTGCCTTCTCTTCATCCGTGCGATTGTATGACACTGAAAAGAAAACTCGATACTGTCAGAAGTCTTATTTTACACATATTCATAAACTTACAAACAAGCAACATGCAAGAAAATGATTACGCTATTCAGAAAATAAAGGGCGCCTATTATGTTTCCCATGCAAGCTTATGAGCTCAGAATGTTCATCAAAGTTTACTGTGGAAGGGTTTAATGACTGGAAAAATGCAAGCACTCTATTGCATCGACATGAAGAAAGCTCCTCACATAGACAAGCTTTAATTTCACTGTTGATGCGTAAAAACAAAGGTGAACGTGTCGATTCCCAACTTGTAAAACAAATGGACATTCAAGAAAAGTATTGGCACAAACTTCTAGAGCGAATAATTGAAGTTGTGAAGTATTTTGCAGAACGAGGCCTTTCATTTCGTGGCAGTGATGAAATTTTTGGGTCCCCTTATAACGGGAATTACTTAGGGTTGTTAGAATTATTGGCCAAGTTTGACCCTTTTCTGGTAGAGCATATAAGTACTCATGCAAACAAAGGATTTGGACATACATCGTATCTATCTAAAACAACGTGTGAGGAATTCATCAATCTGATTGGATCCAGCATACTGGATCACATTCTCTGTGAAGTGAAGAAATACAAGTATTATTCCGTTTCATTGGATTCTACTCCAGATATATCTAATATGGACCAGCTAACTTTGACTCTGCGCTATGTTTTGCCATCTGGACCAGTTGAAAGATTTGTGACATTTTTGGATATGGAAGGTCATAGTGCTGAACAGCTTACTAAAAGTCTACTTAATTTTTTAAAGGCAAATCACATTGATATTAAAGACTGCCGTGGTCAAAGTTATGACAACGCCAGCAACATGAGTGGCAAGTTTATAGGATTACAAGCACGAATTAAAGAGATGAATAAGTTTGCGCATTACATTCCGTGTTTTGCACATTCACTAAATTTGGTTGGAAAATGTGCTGCTGAGGGTTGTCAAGAAGCAGTCATTTTCTTTGGATTTGTTGAAAGCCTGTACATCTTCTTTTCTGCTTCTACGTACCTACCGGTGGGGTCTCCTTTCTACTGCATTATGTGCTGGCGGTACTCATAATAAGTCCCATTTGCCCTTGGTGAAAAGACTGTCAGATACCAGGTGGTTCGCTAGGGCAGATGCAACAAAAGCACTTTACACAGCTTTTCTGCAATAAAACAAGTCTTGGATGATATTTCAGATTACAATAATCAGAAGGTAGAGTGTCGTCAACAGGCTTGTGGTCTACTTTCAACCATGATGAAGTTGGAAACAGGAATAATGAACATACTGTGGGATCAAGTATTACAGCGTTTTCAAATGACCAGTGCTTCTTTGCAATCTTCTGACCAAGATTTGAATACAGCTTGTGCACTCTATGAATCCCTGCGGGGGTATATTCAAGCTATGCGGTCTACTTTTGCAGACATAAAGCAAAAGGCCAAGGATCTGACTGAGTGTGAACATTATCAAGAACAAACTCGAAGAAAACACAAACGAAATTGAGAGTATGATGATTTCAGTGGTTCCAGCATACTTGATCCACTTGTTGAATCTCAAACGCCTTCTCAGCAGTTTAAAAGCCGAACATTTCTTGTCCTTACTGATAGCTTGGTCTCTGCCTTGTCAAAACGCCAGAAAGCTTATCAAAAGTTGAATGATGTATTTGGATTCCTTCGTCAGTTACAGTCGATTACACCTGAAGTGGTGGTAACGATATCATCGAATCTTATTAAATCATATCCGAAAGATCTGGAAGAAAGTCTTTGTGAAGAACTTGTGCAGTTTACAGAACTGTTGAAAACTGATCTTGCTTCTCATATTGGCACTACTCTAGACCTTGTAGAGTTACAGTTTTACCGTTTGATAATTGACAATTCTTTGGAGTCTTGTTTTCCAAATGTAGAAATTGCCTTGCGCATTTATTTGTCACTGATGGTAACCAACTGCAGTGGAGAACGATCATTTTCAAAACCGAAACTTATTAAAAATAAACTAAGGACCATGGGTCAAAAGAGATTGAACAATCTCACACTAATGAGCATTGAACATAAACTTCTGCGTGAAATTGATACATCCTATATCATCAACAAATTTGCTCATGCGAAATGTAGAAACATTATTATTTAAACAATAATGTTGACTGTGTTGTTACTTTTGATAATGATAATTACTATGCAAATTAAAAATGTATGTGTTCAAATATATTTGTGTTGTTTTATTGTTTTTCTAAATATAGGGCACCTTTCTTAACATATGCTACAGGCCCCGTACTAGCTTAATCCGGCCCTGACGTGACCAGTGTTTGTGATTGTCTTCGGTTGTTTCTTCTCTCTCTGTTGTGTTTTTGGCATTTCTTAGTTCATCATCAAGTTTTTGTAGTTCTTCAGTTCAACACGGTTTGTAATTGTGTCTTTCCTCTCTGCTAATGGACTCAGTGATTGCTTGCAGTATAGTTTTCTTTTGGCTTTCAACCATTTTTATAATTGGCTAGCGGTCATACCTGGCATAGCCCGGGTCCATGCCGGAATGGGTGCAAGTCGGATTTATTGCAAATCGTGTTAGGTAGGTTTAACTTTTTTGGGTTTAAATTGTACTGTTGCATTGAGGTGTGCTTCTAACGCAAACAATTTTAAGTAATGGCTTCTTTGTAGACGACATTGGAAGCACAGTCACTTGGTAACAACACGCATAAGTGTTCTGGTGTGCTAACTCGAAAAAATTCCACATACAGTTGGCCATGTGAGAAGCACTCATCGCTCAAGTCGACGCCTGCCACGTGAAGCGTTTGACCTTGTGCTTTATTAATGGTCATTGAAAAACAGACTCTTTTAGGGAATTGGAATCTCTTAAAATTGAAAGGCAGATCGGAGGGAATCATCGGGATTTTTGATATGCAGACTTTCTCTCCGCTACCACAACCTGTCAGGATGGTGGCCTCTGCAATGTAGTTCTAGAGGTCATACCCGGCGTAGCCCGGGTCCTTGTCCGAATGAGTGCAAGTCGGGTTTTGTGCGAATGGTTTTAGGAAGGTTTAACTATTTTTGGTGTTAATTGTACTATTGCATATCTTGCCAAGTTTATGAATCACTAGTCTTTGAAATCAATAACTTTCTTCATTCGGTTTTGTTTGATGTAAAGTATTTTACCTCTCGTCATATCATGGTATCTAACAAATCAAATAAATTACGTACAATATCCACCACTCATGTTTATTGCATTAATCAGGGGATAGCGTGAACGCAGTCTCTCCTACGAACAAATTACGCAACCGAGTCACCCGCATTTGGGGTGATCGCGTGGGTCAACCAAACCGGAGTGCAATGGAAGAAACTCAACGTGGTAGCACATTTTTTAAATTTTTTTTTCTCCGTCCTCTCATTTAAGAACAAAATTGTTTAACAACTTTATTCGCATTCCGTGGACATTTACAAATTTACAAAGACATGTGCATTGAAACATTGGCAATAATATGTAACAAATACACGTTTAAAACCACTCCTTTACATACACATTTATACTTGCACCCATTTGTTATACTTTTTCAATTTCTCTTGATGAAATGGCATACATTAAATTGCTATCGAATAATGTTAAAGACATTAGGATTATTTCCATTGTGTAATTTAAAAAAAAAATAATAATAATATACCCTTCAAACACACATACACAGACTCACACGCCAACAAAAAGTTTTTCAACTGCTACTATTTACGATTTTCGGAGTTGGCGTTAGTATTTCAGTGGTTTTTTTGGTTTGGTTTATCTGAAGTTATATACGACAACGGATCTCGGTCCTTCCAGTCCCATAATGAACCATTGCTCGTAAATCTACAGGGGTGTCAAACATCTCCTAGATTTAGAATCTGGCGCGAAATTCCAAGGTCAGGACACATTCACAGAGCAAGGTTAGTGAGTGTAACTTCTTTTTTTTTAAACAACTTTATTCACATTCCGTGGAAATTTACAAACACATGTGCATTGAAACATTGGCAATAATAGGTAACAAATACACGTATAAAACCACTCCTTCACATACACATTTATAGTTGCACCCATATACTATACTGTTTCAATTTCTCTTGATGAAAAGGCATAATTACATTGCTATGGAATTATGTTAAAGACTGTGACGGTATTGCCTCCCCTGCTTTGCAGGAGTGGTCCAACAGTGGCTAAAACTCAAGAGTATATAATATTGGCTTCAAATCTTTCTACCTTCGCACAAGATTACTCTTGGCAGAGATGTGGATAGAAGGGTGATGACTCTATTACAAATGGAGTCTTCACATGTTGTTCAGAATAAGCGAGAACAATACTGCTTTGGCTGAGTATGTTAAACATGAGTCAGATGTGAAATAAATAGAGTTTTCTCCATGATATAAAGGTAGCCTTTTGCCTAACGCAAACAATTTGGTTAAATAAAGATAAAACAAATGTAATGAAAGATTGTCATGTTTTATTAATTATTTCTAGTTAATCTGCAAAACTGTATAAATGTAAAAGGTTCTTGTTACATTTCTTGTGTTTATATATTTTTAAAATCAATTAGAGAACGTTCCACTTGATGAAGATATCAGAGTAGTGAACACATACCTGCTCTACAACTTCCTAATGGTATAAACAATATACAACAGTCTAGCAACAATTTATCTAACAGTGTTGACACATAAATATATACACCGTGACGTCATCATCATCATCATCATCTAGTTTCCGTTGCCTGTGGAACATGGGGGCTACCTCTGATATTGGATCTTTGTGACGTAACCCGCATCAGGCAGTTCTGGTTTATGTTGTAGTTTATTTGACATGATGAGGTTGACGACCTCATACACATCGTTACATAAATAAGTATATTCATTCATGTTAAAATACGTATATAAAATAAACAATATGTACATCTAATACTCACCCCTTCGTCTATAACTGGGTATGGATGACCCTTTTGCAAAGGATGACAGATAGTGGTTACTACAGCTGGTAAGGTGCAGACTTCTAAGTTGGAGTTACTAACAATGAATAAAGCAACTAAATCCGAACTTTATTTCTAGAGGAAGATTGTTGGGAACAGTGACTATGTATATACTTTCAGAAAATTAACACTTTTTATTTTTAGTATCAATTACTTCCTACCCTTGAATCTTTCCTATCTCATATCCTGACGTCTATGTGATGATAATGAAATAAAGTCCCAAGTCTTTCACATGCGAGTCTTCATAGCTAAAAATGTTACCCACACACGAAATTTACTTTCACGCTGTGTGTATTCTTGATCTGATCATCACTACTGTGGTGTTAATTTGTATAATTCACCTACGCATCTTATCTCATTTGGGAAGAGTTGCTAGTGAAAATAGATGGATTCGCTAATTATTTGTATCGCCGGAAATGATAGCGTTATAATGACCTCCCTAATTTGACAATATTTGTTAGTCTTCTCTTTCAAAAACATGGGCAGAAATAACTTAGGTAATCCTAAGGTTGTATCAGACAAATTAACTCGTACTAATCACTAACACCAATGCCCTGTCCTTTGTTTATATTAAGGCAAACAAAGGTTTGGACAGGTGGAGAGCTTCGGTGTCTGCCTGTATCGCCGAAAATGCTTGCTTCACAAATTTGGTGGGTACTTTCAGAAGCAAGGGTCAGCAAATGTTATGTGGTCCACTCCAGACAGATTAAACAAACAAGTTGTTTTTGCAAGCGGCAATCCATTCCATGCTTTTAAGATAAAGCGACGAGAGAGTTTTTTAAATCACCTAATGCAAGGTAATCCGTCACTGAGTGCTGACTTTCCACAAACAGAAAATAAACATGACAGTAGTGGTTAAGCTCTGAAATCTAGTGTTATCTACGGGCAGTATATACCTGAAGAAAAAAATAATATTGATAAAAACGTATGGAGAAGAAGGTAGCCGAAGGATGATCAGAAAATTTTGATGAACGAATGGGACGTTTTGTCACAGCCACTGCCATGAAAACGGACATCGTGACCGCAAAATACGAAACCCGAATATGTTCTTGGATAATGAAAAAAACAATGAATGAAAACGGGAAACTAAAACAGATTACAACGGCAATGACAAACTACAGATTACACGTACTAGAAATAAGTGAGAGCAGATGGACTGGAGCAGAAAGATTAAACATATCAATAGGGGAAACAATGCCGAAGAAAGGCATAGAAAGATCATTATTGGGATGGAAATCAATCAACAACAGCTTGATAGAGCAAGCTTGAAAGAGAGATTCACCAACATCACCATATTCATTGTAATGCACCAACAAATGACAGTTACAAAGAGGTCAAGGATGAAATGGACAACTAGAATCTAAAGCAAGCATGGTGAAGCTTTGTACAGGGCAAGTCATGAAAAGTACTGCTAGCTACGCCCGCCTAAACAGTATGATATGCTGCGGCTCATTATGTTCCAGTAACTTTTTTGATTATGCATCTTATTTGTTCATGTGATACCCGATCTGCTAACGTTTGTCCCAGAATATTTCTGTAATATTGTATGTCTAATTTCTGCGTTACTTTCTCTTAATTTGTTGTCAAATTCCACGTTGTGAAACACATAGGTCAGTATAAGTAATCTTATGTTAGTATACGTAAATACTGTGTGGTCAAGTTGAAACAAGTAAATAAAGATATTCTTATTAACATGTGTGATTCCCATCACTGAATAAAATCCCGGGCCTGGTACTAATTTCTGTTGCAGAATTGTGAAATGTATCGATGGTGAATCGAGTTGGTGTATTACGACGTGCATTAATAGATTTATGTTACACAATTGTGAAATGTATCAATGGTGAGGAGTTGGTGTATTACAGTGTCCATTAAAAGATTTATGAAGATGAAAATGATGATAGTGATATTCTCCCCGAATTTCCGACCTGGTGATTATCTTCATATACGGAATATGTTGTCCATGGATCAATAAGATAATATGTTTGAGTCAGGCCTAGTCACCAGAATGAACATTTATTTCAACGAACAAGTATATGAAGATCCTAGACCAGTTTACCTGGAAAGTTTTGTCCTGTAGTTTGTCCACTCTGTTGATGAGAAATACTTGTCAGCGATAATGACACTTTGTGACGTACAGAGAGTTATCTTGTATGAATTATTGTTTTAAAGAGGTTACACAGATTATATGTTTAAACTAGACCAGCATGACCGTCAAGTTCATTATTTGTACTTTTTTGAGGAAATAAAAGTATATAAAACGTCCACAAAAATATATAATATATTCGTGTTTAGCGCAGATAAAGCAACGTTTACTGTGTAATTAAAGTAATTATAGTTTGTCTGGAAATAATAATTTCGAAATGAAAATCGTTTAGTAAATGTTAATGAATCAGGCATGGAGATCTTTATGTGCACTTACCTTGTGTATGAGTTGTGTCTGTGAGTACGTTGAGTAAATTCATCATCATCTTGTGCACAATCCAGAGCTTAGACTACGTGAAAT
Organism: Oreohelix idahoensis; assembly: GCA_024509875.1. Classification (NCBI taxonomy): domain Eukaryota; kingdom Metazoa; phylum Mollusca; class Gastropoda; order Stylommatophora; family Oreohelicidae; genus Oreohelix; species Oreohelix idahoensis. The sequence goes on from JAMPIV010011164.1 coordinate 81,908, forward strand.
TATAAATGACTAAAGGTGTCACAAAAACAACCGATGACACTCATAGACAGTAGTCATATACGAAATAAATACAGTTAAAAGTGTCTTTATTTTCTTCACTGATGTGTTATTGGGGTTAGCTTTTTTTCAATCCTTCTTCTTTCTTCCTCGTTCGTCTTGAAAAGGATGTTGGTTACGTTGTGTCGCCGTTTACAGCAAAGCTGCGATATTTGCGTCTTTCGGCCTGACACATCCGTTTTCACCATAACATTTTGCCTTCTCTCTTCGATCCCTACTCTCTCAGCCAGACTGCAGTGATGCAGCCTGTGTTCAGGACCACCACTTCGAATTGGAGTAGAGTCTTGGTCAGCTCTGGTTCGCTGACCCTGACGCAATCAGTCAAGCTATGAGTCGCTGACTGCATTCATCTCTTTGCTGCATCTTCGGTCCCTTTTATATATCGGTATATTAATCGGTCACTAAAAGACCAATATAAGTATTACTGAAGAAGAGAACCAACGGCTACAGATAAACGAAATGATGTTTCTTTTTGCAAGACATGGACTTCAATTTTTATTTCGTAACTCACAGGAGGATTCTCCGAGTCAACTTTTTAACTCATTTCTTCAAAGATGGTGTGCGGTTCTAACAGATAATCTGATTATCGACTTGCGTGATCATGACTGTAACTAACACTATAAACCTAGTACATCATTTATTGATGGGGAAGTGGTTAATGCACTCAGATTATCTTTTTCGTTTACTTACAGCACTGTGACGAAATCAGTTAATGAGTTGTGGTCTTTTATATCATTTTCGTTCCCTCCTGCATTACCGATTTATTTCTTCCTTTTCCCTACTCATCGTCGTATTGTTTAGCATATTTTATGCACCTACAATCTTACCAAGTCACATACAGACTTGTTTACGTTTCAACATGTGAGTCGTAGTATTACAAGGCAGATCAGCAGATAATACTTTTATCAAAGTCGTCTTGCTTCCTTCGATAGAGATGGTCTTTGTTGACACAATGTGCTCTCGTAGGATCAACGAAAAGCAAGCCAGCTTGGCTGTCTAAGAAATCCATCTGGGAGATGTACGCAAACACAGGTGATAATATGTAACCATAGCCCCGATGAAATTACAAAAGAGCTGACTGGGACAGTTTTGCAGTGCTGACAGACAGTCTTTGCGAGACCATCAACACGTGAAACAACAGCATAAAAAATATGGTTGAAAGCTTTAATAGAACAATATTTCAAGCAGCTATTGAGACTATTCCGAGAGGGGCAAGAAAGAACTACAAACCATATTGGAATGAAGAACTGCAAAACCTTGAAGATGAGGTAAAGAAAGCCAGAGACACGGCAGAAACAGAACAAACATCTTGCTCAAAGCAACCACTGCAAAGTACAAAATAACATTAAACCAAACAACAAGAGATTGCTGGAAGCAAACAACAGAAAATCGCTACCTAGATAAAGAAGGGAACAAACTGTGGAAACTAGTTAGAGCTTTGAACAAGGAAGAACCTTACTAAAATCACATCACAATCAAACAAGGTGAAAATATGCTCTCGGGGGAAAAAGCTGCAAATGCACTCATGGAACACTATGCTAGTGCAAACCACATTGATGTCCCTATAGACAGAAGAAAGGCCATAGTTAATGAACAAAGGAGTCATGACAACAAAAAGTTTGCACAAGAAGTACACTTGATGGCAAAGTTAACAACGTAAGAATTGGAAGAGGCAATACGGGCGCTAAAAGAAAAAGAAGTGACCTGGAAAAGATGGGATAACCAATAAAATGCTAACACGCCTAGGAACAAAGGCAAAAAGAAGCTTCTATCCATCATAAACTGCAGCTGGAAAAGAGGAATAGTACCACATGCATGAAAAGACGACATACTGATTCCAATACCTAAGAAAGACAAAGCTCAGACAGAACCAAATGGGTACAGACCTATCATTATATTTAGCTGTGTTGGAAATTGATGGAGCGCATAATAAATACCCGACTAGTGTGGAATCTAGAGGAAAAATTTATCCTAGCACCATAGAAAGCAGGATTCAGAAAACACAGATCCACTGAAGATCAGATCATTTATATAACTCAGAAAATTGAGGACGCTTTCCAAGGAAAAACGCACACACTGGTGGTTTGGGTGGACTTAGGAAAAGCATTTGACAAAGTGTGGAAAGATGGACTGAAAAACAAGCTTCAAAGAAGTGAAGTGTGTGGGAGAATGTTCAAATGGATAATCCACAATCTTGAGAATAGAACTGCCAGAGTCCAACTACAAGGACAGACCAGTAGGAAGATGGTATTGAAGCAGGGTGTTCCCCAAGGTGGAGTCTTGTCACCCACGTTGTTCCTCGCATATATTAATGACATATCAGAGAATATTCCAAGAAGAACCCACAATGTCTCCCTTGCTGACGACTTAGCCTCTGGATATCAGAGAAATATATCGCTACGGTAAGCATTCATATGCAGCAAGCCCTAACATCATTGGAGGAGTGGGTCAAGGCATGGCTTGTTAAGATAAATGAAGGGAAAACATCATACACAGTGTTTTCTCTTTCAAACAAACCACAGATCTCCAAATTTGTGCTAAATGGGAAACATCTGCATCTGGATGAAAACCCAAACTACCTAGGCATGAACTTTGATCGCCCCTTGACTTAAAAAACCCGGAATGAAAAAGCAGGACAAGAGCAAGGCAGAGAATGTCAATCCTTAAAAAACTTGCTAGTGCGGGTTGGGGGAGCAGACGAGAGAGTACTAAAGAAGCTATATACTGGGCGAGTGAGACCAATCTTAGAATATGGCATTGCAGCATGGTCAACGGCAGCTAAGTCGAACTTTGACAAAAAACAGAACCCAAAACCAAGCATTGAGAATCATAACAGGGGGCATGAAGTCAACACCCATTGAAGAGTTGAAAAAGATTACTTACCTCCAGCCTATGGAGGATAGAAGATATAGCAGAGCCCAGCAACAAGCCGCGAAATTCAGGAGGCTGATAGACCACTCAATGTACCAGAGAATAAATGGACTTGGAAGGGGAAGACTGAAGCGAAGCAGCTTTGTAGAGACAGTAAAAACAAAGACGAGAGCAGACCCCATAAACGTAATAACAACAGCTACGCCAATATGTACTGCACACAAGCTACCAATTTGGAAACAACAGTCTTTCCCTGAAGTGATAGAAAACGTTCCTGGTATTGAGAGAAAGAACAGCCAAAAATGAAACAGGAAGGATAGTCCTTACCTCAAAATATATAGAGAAACATTACCCAAGCAACACCTAGATCCATGCATACACAGACGGATCAGCAACTAATGCAACAGAAGATGGGGGTGGAGGAGTCTTCTTGAGCCTAAGCAATGGCACACAAAAAATATAGCAGTCACAACAATGACATTTTCAAGTAACTTCAGAGCAGAGGCAGAGGCCTTAAAAACCGAATTAGAAATTCTAATGACAGAAAAAATCTCAGAGAGACCAGTAACTATCTTTTGAGATCCGCTGTCAGTAATTACCATGCTGAAATGTCAAAGTAAAGCTGAACTGGATGACCTAAGAGTAACACTTCACAGACTATGTCAGCAATACAAATGAGTCATGATACAGTGGATCCCGTCTCACTGCAACATCCCTGGAAATGAAGAGGCTGACAGATTGGCAAAGGAAGAGGGAAAGCTTCCTCAACTTGACACAAATATAACTTATGAGGAGGCCAAGAGTTTTATCAAGCGCAGATACAGGCACAAGTGGGAAGAAGAACATTCAGGCCACACAAAAAATGATCCGTATTAACAGCTCAGCAGAAGTGAACAAGAGGTAATCTTCAGACTTTGCAGAGATCATAAAAGATTGAAATACCATCTATTCAACAAATTAAAGATATGAACTACTTCAGCTGTGGCACTGAAAAAATGAACATCTGCTTCAAAGGTGCCCAACATAAGAGCAACAGATAAAATACATATGGCCATCACTAGTACCATTCCAGGAGAAAATCTACGGAGATATCAACAGCCTCAGGCTGACTACTGCTTTCTTTGAACTTATTCAAGTTGACATCTGAGGGTGAACGAAGAAGAAGATATGTAATCACTTCCGCTGAACCATCTCTGTAGGAATATTACGGATAACCTGTCAGTGGAGACAATATGGGCTGAAGGTACTAGCCAGGAAATAAGTTCACCAATGTGTTTGTGAGTTTGTACAAATGCAATCGGAAGTATTGCTACTATATTTGAAAGAGGTCACGAGTTTAAAATGTAAAATTGATATTTTAAAGCACGCGGCGGATAGTAATGATTTAACACCCAGACCCACACAGTTCTAAAGAGTCAGGATTGGTTTAATTTGAGAGCCGGAATAAACTTTGGTTCCCATTGGAAAGTTTGTCGGAAATACCATCTGGCACTTGGACTGAGAAATGGAAATATAATCTAGCGAGATCGGAGACACAAATCAGACTATATTTTTAGCAAACATCAAGTAACAACTTCAATTAGCCGGAGAGAGGGATAGCACAAAGAATTCCTGAATTAAAAGTGACAGATCGAAGTATTTACGCGTCTTTATAATTTAAAAGAGAACCCGCGATTTTAAATACCAAGACTTGAAACTTGAAGAATCAGAGCACCAATCATAAGAGGAATATTAAAATTTATCCGAGCAAATGTTCGAAGCATCGAATCAAAGTTGTTGTGTCCATTCATCTGTGCCAGGAGATTGTGTTCCCATGAAATTTGGGCAAAGTGTAAACATTTATTTTGCCCTGTGCATTTTGACGTATCTGTACTTGCTAATTGGTTATACAATGCACTGGAGGCTGGCAACCTCAGTATATGAAAATGGTATGTTCATAAACCTCTAAAACAAGCACTGGTGTTTGCTGTATGCTTGTTCGCCTAGGAAAGCAAAAGCAGAAGTGACCCCAGATTCCGAATGGAGCAGTGAGGATTGATGATTACATCACATGTGCATAAAGTGTTTTGTATCATTTTGTGAGATATATGTAACTTATTAATTGTAATTCAGGCACCAGCCATTACACTCGCGCTGTCCAGACCCATTTGTTCCATTAAAGTAACCACCAGAATAACGGTGATTTATAAACGTATTCCCTGAGTGTGTATAACTAAATAAATATGGATGAAAGTGACTTTAGAGGGTTTTAAAATTGTCTTTACTGAGACTTAATTGGGCACTTATGGTTATTGTCCGTTGCTTGCGCCTGTTACACAAAACGTAACTGGCTGAGTACTGCAATGGATCATTGTCAGGTATTTTGTGATGAAGACTCTTCTTTAGAGGCGTCTAGATGAATTTAACTCCTAATGTAAAGGTGGGCGTCTTCACAACGTGTCCAATGTAGGTAGTTGGTGTCAAACCCAGCTTCTTGAATCACAAGATAGTAGCAAAGATTCTTATTTCAGATTGGTCTGGTACTAAGAACCGTCTTGTAGCTTCGAACCACAAACTTTAGGAAAAATTCAAGAACAAATGCCTCTGCTAAGTACATTTGTGGGCTGCAGATTAACAGGAGCATTGTCTCGCTGACCATCCACCAATGTTAGCCTCTCTGAATAATTATTGCTCAAATATCGGACACACAACGCACCCACCGTCCATGTCAGGACGAACGAGGAATGAAGAAGAAGGATTAAAAAAAAGCTAACCCCAATAACACTTCAGTGAAGAAAGTAAAGACATTTTTAACTGTATTTATTTCGTATATGACTACTGACAATGAGTGTCATCGGTTGATTGTTTCATCTGTGTTGTGTTTCTTTCATTTACAAGAGAAGTCACTTTCATCCATATTTATTTAAATGTGTTAAAGACTAATTGATTTTTAAATTTTGTATATGCTATTTTACAAATCCATAGTTGATTCAGTTCTTATAGCTAAGATAGCGCATGTATGATCTTAAATCTGTAGTACATATGCAGATAGTTACATCCATAGAGCCAAACATACTTATAACGTGTTTGCTTAAAACTTCACAAACGGTGCCGGATCAGATATAAGTTAAAAGTGCTCTGCCCTATACAGCATAGTTCTTGACTTCTGAATTATCTTGTGAAGACTCCAATGACATAGAAGCATCATTGTCATTCTATCTACATCTCTGCCAAAAGTAATCTTGTGCGAAGGTAGACACCTTTGAAGACCCATGTTAGATACTTTTGAGATTCGGCCACTAGTGACCAGTACTGCAGATCAGAGGATAGGGAAAATCCCGTGACAAGGCCCCAAACAAGACGGGTATGAAATATAGTAAAACGTCCTCTTTGCAGTACAAATTATTTGCCTGAAGGTCATCGCGGATATCAAAACTGGACGCAGGACTACAATAGCTTTATTATCATATTCAGACATCGTTTACTCAACACCGTGCCTTGACAGATCAGACCCGAAGTGAGAAGTGCTATAGAACCATATGAAAGGTATCTTACAACAACAGAGATGCTGAGCTGACATGGTATGGCTACTGTTATAAACAAGCGCCATGGCCTTATCGTTCTACATTTTCCTACATCTTTCTTATTTTATTTTCTCAAACATGGTGCTTTTTCATCCCAGATTTGCTATTTCATCGTTTTGATTATTCACGACCGGTTCTTTCATCGATGGTAAAATAAATTCTTTTGGTTGAGTCCACTTACCTGGCATCATCTTTTGAAGTCCACATTGCTTCGTGGTAAATCTGGTGAAACACATCTGGTTTCATCAAAATGAGACATCTGGGCATGCTACAATTTATGTAGACTATTGTTAACTTTGGAGCGAGCACGGCTGACACAAAAGCTTAGTCTCTGTATTGCTCGGCCGCTGTACATACAAGCGACGGGTCACCACATTGGGACAATGGCGCAGGGAGACGCTTAGCTTGGCCAGGTGAAGAAGTTTTCTCATGCTGTTTAAACCAACGCCATGTAATACAATAGGCATCGTAACAAAGGAACTTGTTAGCGTGCTGGCGACAATGGAAAGAGGTAACAAAGGCCGCTGCCAACACGCTGATCCGATAGACACACAGAGAGTGATATGACAGTTGTAAGGCAGGGAACACTTTTGCATTGGCAAGCCAATTATCACAACACCTGTTTGTCAGGCAAGCCCCGCAACAAAAAGTTGGTTTCGAATTTCCCCACCTACTTTGGACTGACAGGGGACAAGAAAGATCATGGGAATGAGTGACCAGAACGACTCTTAGGTATTGGTTGTATAGGCGGTGTTCTACGTCACTGTGGTGAAGTGGGATGTTATAAATATTTATAGGGGACTTAGTGTACTGACTGAGATCAGCTGTGAAGGTATATATATATCTAATAAGAGTAGTGTATTATATATAACCTTACTTGCTGCCACATATGTATACCTCAGTCAGAATTATCTGGAATAGTGTGATGACTACGTTATATGTCTAGGGTATGTGTATGATGAAGTGTAAGTCAAAACAACAACAGACAGATAAACAATTTAATTTATTCCACTACACTTGACAACACTGTGACACTCACATACATAAAACACTCTACGAGGATATCTTAAAGGAGTCACTGATAACTTTTCAAATAACAATATGTATTCATTGCTGTCATGAATGTATATGTGTCCTGATTCAAATACAAAGGGAACCAGGAATCACAATCAATTTTAATTACAAGTTATGTACAGAATTTATCAATATGAATATTGTAGTGACATATATTATTAAAAGTATCCTATGTGTGTCAGTTGTGTAGTAGTAATATGAGGTAATACTGGTTTTGTTTTGTTCAAGCTCTGTTGGTATTTGTCATCATGACTTCAATAGTTTGTCTTTATTGGAACTAGTATTGGAGATGTTCTCAGTTCCTGATATTAAAACAATTTAATTCCTTTCTTAATGTTATTTTTACAATGTCATTTTAAGATGGGGGTACATAATGTTGAGCTCAGCTGGCCACATCAGCTTATCTTGCGTGATGGAGGCAGGAAAAGACTCCTCTGCTCGATTTCTCCCCTGGGCTCTGGAGACACCTCACTGATAGCTAAATGGACCAAGGAGTATGCTGTCCGACTCTGGATTCAGCAAAGCTCTGACCAGGTGCTGCTCAATAACGTCAAGACCACGGTCCCTGAAAACAAGAAGGATGTACCTTCTACGTCATAACTAATTTATACTCTCTTTTTACACTGAGCACAATACATCACAAACATTGAGTTCAGAGCGTTAGGCCAACTGTCAGCTTCATCTGAAATACTTTATACCAGTATTTCCCTCCCTAATGGTTACTACGCCTCTGCAATTCCAGCATTATTTCTGTCTAATCAATCATCTAGGTGTCAGTGTACTGTTTGGCCATTCCATGCCGTTTTACTTTCCTCCGACACCTTCTGTTCAGGCTGGAGCATTATAGGCTTTACATCATGTTTGCTACTGAACTACACATATATACAGGCATAAATTAACAATTCACATTCAATTTTCATTAAAAGATACTGAATGTTTCAAGCTTACCACAATTCATGGAAATAAACACAGATACGTTGACTAGCAATGAATTCTGGCACAAATACTGGCACAAATTCCCATCTGCTTATGTTCCAGGCTTTTATTTAGCAAAAATATGAGCTGGCTTCAACGCACTGTTGCTTTATCAAGCTTATTTGAACTAGTGGTCTCGAACTAACGCTCCTAATTGTGTATATTCGCAGCTCTAACCAATGAAACCCTGTCCACACATCTTTTCAAAAAATACTCCTACTCCCGTTTCCCCTGACAACGAAAGATAGTATTTATAGTCCGACCAATCGTGTTTAGTCTTATATTTGTTGCGCTCCAATCAATTTGGAGTTAACATGGTAGGCTATTTCCGTACGTAAGGTTTTTTCAAACACGTTAAAAAAAAATTTTATGAGCAGAAATGATTTCATGCTGTCTGGCATCCCCACTATTTTATTTTGGTTATAATTTATTAATTCCTAGACTATTTGCGTAACGTTTTACATATTCTTTGTCAGCAAGCCCTAAGGAACCCAAATATACAAATTTAAAAGAGCTAAGTGGCTGCGTTCAAAATATGCAATTTCTTCTACCTCCTGTTTCGAAGATGTGCTGTCTGGGTACTGTAATGTTTTCAAACGTAAACCCATCTAATGTTATCTTTTTTAATAAGCGTTTTTCAGGATTTTAAAACCTAACTCTGGGAAGGTTAGTGTTTTTATCACTGTCGATTTGAAAAAAAGCTAGTGCTTGTGGCCTTACACGCGTGATGGTAGTAATTGTGTATCGCGCGACTCGTGTTTAGTGTGGCACGTTAATTCGGCTGTGTTTATTTTGCATGCGTTCCTGATTTTCCTTCTCTCTATCCTTTTTGAGTCCATCTGTTCGTTCGTTTTGGTAACGTAGTATAATTAATGTTAGGATTAATTTAGGTCATTACGCAGTGTGCCTCTCAATGTTTTTCTTAGAAATGCAATACCCGTTTTAATGTGTTGTGGAAACGCTTGTATTTATGCAGTGGCTTATATTTAACGTGGAAACGTTACAATTTGCAGACGAAGCATAAAACAAAGGGGGATTTCGAGTACATTCCTTGTGACAGCACTGTTCTTTTACCATTGCTCTTTTCTTTATTAAATTTATTTGTTAGGCTTTATATTTACCTGATAATTTATATATGTGGATTAGAATATTTCACGACACCTCCCCTCTTAAAACAGACATCCCATGTCAGTCCTTTATTCTATATACACATAGATAAATGTAAGTCAACTTGACTTTACTCTGCTGTGGTGCTATCATGGTTTTATGTAGTTGGGTCCATTCAGAGTAGGCACTACTCATGAAATCTGCCTCAGACTTCTACAACCAATAATATATTTCGGTTATGTTACTGAACAGCCGCAAGTGTGAATGCTTGTCTTAATGCTGCTTCGCAACCCGTATTCACCATTTCTCTTCTCTGAGTCTGCGCAATGACATGTCCAGAGAACATTATATTTCCCTCAAAATGTACGTTATGAGGAGATAACATATACCTGGTGATAGCAGAGTTTTCGTAGTGGATCCCATAATCTTCTTATTATCCTGTATGAAACATTCGGAATATCCTCAATCAAAGAGGCAACTCAGGGATTCATTACGTTCCTCCGAAATGTTTACATCCAACAATTTTCTCATCATTCTAGAGAAGACACTAGGCGCATTCTTCAATCCAAATGGCAATCTATTAAACTCATAGTGTCCTTCTGAGGTACTAAAAGCTAGGTATGGTCTAACCTCAGGCTTTACTGGAATCTGATAGTATCCTTTACTCAGATCCACTTTTGAGAAATATTTAGCTTTATTTAGTCTGGCAAACAGCTGATTTGTATCCGGCAATGGATCCACCTGTCCTTCTGTAATAGCATTCAGTCTCCTGTAATCTATACAGAGTCTATGTTCTCCAGAGGGCTTCCTTAAGAGTACAACACCGGAACTATACGAAGATTCACTGTGCGAAATAATTCCTTCCTTCAACAGATAGTCTATCTCTTCCTTCAAAGCTTTCTCCTTAGCAAACGGAATCGAATATGTTTTCATACAGACAGGTGTGGGGTCTATCAGTTTCATATCATATTCCAATAGGTTTGTATGCCCTGGTCGGTCTGTTAACACCTCTGCATGATTATTTAGAACCTGTTGCACTCTCTCTTTCTGAGTTTTCGTTAAATGTGTACTGATTTTCACCTGTGCTGCTGTCTCACAGGGGTGTAATGGATATTCAAATGATGAAAGTGGTTCCTTTTTCATCTCCATGGCGATGGACAAGGTCAACAAGTGTGTCTCTTCCTGATGTTCTCTTTCCAAATATTTCTTCAGGAGATTCACATGATAGATTTTTTCTTTCCCCTTCTTATCTATCATATAATTTGTTCTAGACACCTTCTCTAGAACTGTATATGGACCCTGCCATCCAATTTGTAACTTATTCTGACTCCCGGGGAGAAGAAGCAGTACCTTCTCTCCCACAGCCAAATTTCTGTCTTTCGCCTTCCTGTTATAATAGGCAGCATGTTTCTTCCTGGCTTGTTTCAAATTTTCATTGGCAAGTTTCCAGCCAGTTTTTAAACGAGTGGTCAGCTCATTCACATATTGGTATGAAGATGTAATGTTTTCCTCTGCCTTTTCATCAGTCCACGTTCTTAACAAAGCTACATATGGACCTTTAATTTTGTGGACCTATTTGTCCATGCACCGGTATGGTCTCTTCCACTCGAAGCTTTATAGTGATGATTTTTCCTCCCAGAATTATCATTCACAAAACGACCGCTACCAATTTTTCTTTTGGGGCTTTCTCCCCACTTAAAATTCTTGATGAGAGATTTCCTCTCTACATCCTCTTCCTCCAGTTTGTTTAAGTCCGATTGAGGGATTTTCGGCTTATCCTGGGGTAAGACATCTTTTTGCACTCTCCGCATAGTGGCCATTGTAAAACAGTTAAGTGAAGCTTGTCCGTGAAAAGGGGCTTCCCATTCCATTTGGTCCACTTTATCAAATCTATTTTTCTTTTTATTATCAGGCCTAATTTTGCCCCGTGGCGTGTCCAGGTCCTGATCAATGTTCCCACTTGTGGGTGTTCCCTCATGTGCTATGCTACACCTTTCTACAAAATTCTCAATGTCCCATCTTGCTTTGGGCCAATAATAATTGTGAGCCACCTTTTGAATGATGGTACCTATCTTCTCATGGTCCCCATCTGGTTTCACATGTAGGCTCCTTATTAAGTCTGCCCTATATCTTTTAGGAAGTACCAGCTGTCCCTGACCTTTGGATCTAGCTCCAGTCTTCCTATACATCAACTTGTTTTTCATGTAAAAATCTCCCTTGCCTGGAGTTGTATGACAAGTTGACAATTTTCTGAAACAAGGCTTGAGTGTTTTATCCCCAGCCTGTGCCTTCCTCATCTCTTCTGGAGTGGTATCCAACATAATATCCTCCTCCTGTCTTGAGGTCGACCTGACCTGAAGGGTTGCCATATACACAGGTTTCCTTCTGCAACGGTCAGTGTCATGATTGTCCATCTGACAATTTTTACACCACCTTTTTCCTTGGTTGAAAGATTTTCTTTCATCATATTTCCTTTCATCGAATTGTGGGAATTTATTTTTATTTTCATACCGTGGCCTATCAAATTGGTGCTTACCTTTGTTTTGATCCCTAGGATCAAATTTATTAAAGTTCTGTGGTGCCCTAAAGTTATCCACTTGTTTCTTTTTTATTACCTGTTACCTCTGCTTGAGCTGCTTGATACCTTTCAGCAACATTTAGCAACTCACCCAGCCTCTCTGCACCTTGTTCCATGAGAAACTTTCTCAGGTCTGGAGCCATGGACTCTCTTAATTGCTCTATAAGGACCATTTCCTTAAGATCTTGGGTTTTCCCCAGAGAAGTCCATTTCTCCAAGTATGTCTCTATTCGTGCAGAGAACTGGTGATAGGTTTCACCTGACAGTAGTTTAGCATTCCTAAATTTTTTCCTATAAAATTCTGCATTCTTTTCATATCTTAACAAAAGAGCCTGCTTTAGCATGTCATAATTTTCCTGATCACCTCTGCTCATTTTTGCAAAAACTTCATAAGCTGCCCCACGAAGTCCTTGAGATAACTTTAAGCTCCACCTCTCTCTCTCTAACCCATACGTGGTAGCTAATAGTTCATACCTATTTAGATAGCTCTCTATATCATCGTCTTTCTCAACAAAATGATCTAAATGAAAATTCATAGCTGAGGTTGAGGCTCCTTGGCTAGCAGTGGCATCAGAGGCAAAGGGACTGGCACCATTTTCAGGAGCATGGCCTTGAAACTCAAACTCCCTTAGTCGTAACTCATGTTCCCTTTGTAATCTTTTATCTTCTGCTTCCCTTTCTGCAGCTAATTTCTTCTCTTCCCTTTCTGCAGTCAATCTTCTTTCTTCTGCTTCCAATTTCTTAGCCTCAGCCTCAATCTGCAACCTCTTAGTCTCAGCCTCAGCCTCAAATTGTAACTTCTTAATTTCCCTTTCAGCCTCTAACTTTCTTTCGGCTTCAAACCTTCTTTCTTCGCGTTCAATAAATTTGTCACATTCCGTAGTGACATAGGCAACCATAACTTGCCCATCTAATCCTAACTCTTTTGCAGTCTGAACAGCAGCAGATCGAAATTTGGCCAGGTCCGCCATTGTCTATCAGGTAAATTTATACAATGTCTAACCAACAATTCAATCTCTAAATATATATCTAATGGACAACACAGGCACCGTGAGCTCAACCTTATTTAATTCCACCCAAGGATACCTTTTAATTCTTATATTCCCTGAAGTGAATTACCCCCAATATTTTTAATAGGTAAAGATTCAAAATCCCAAGAGCGAGACCCCAATATATGTGGTGAAGTGGGATGTTATAAATATTTATAGGGGACTTAGTGTACTGACTGAGATCAGCTGTGAAGGTATATATATATCTAATAAGAGTAGTGTATTATATATAACCTTACTTGCTGCCACATATGTATACCTCAGTCAGAATTATTCTGGAATAGTGTGATGACTACGTTATATGTCTAGGGTATGTGTATGATGAAGTGTAAGTCAAAACAACAACAGACAGATAAACAATTTAATTTATTCCACTACACTTGACAACACTGTGACACTCACATACATAAAACACTCTACGAGGATATCTTAAAGGAGTCACTGATAACTTTTCAAATAACAATATGTATTCATTGCTGTCATGAATGTATATGTGTCCTGATTCAAATACAAAGGGAACCAGGAATCACAATCAATTTTAATTACAAGTTATATGTACAGAATTTATCAATATGAATATTGTAGTGACATATATTATTAAAAGTATCCTATGTGTGTCAGTTGTGTAGTAGTAATATGAGGTAATACTGGTTTTGTTTTGTTCAAGCTCTGTTGGTATTTGTCATCATGACTTCAATAGTTTGTCTTTATTGGAACTAGTATTGGAGATGTTCTCAGTTCCTGATATTAAAACAATTTAATTCCCCTCTTAATGTTATTTTTACAATGTCATTTTAAGATGGGGGTACATAATGTTGAGCTCAGCTGGCCACATCAGCTTATCTTGCGTGATGGCGGCAGGAAAAGACTCCTCTGCTCGATTTCTCCCCTGGGCTCTGGAGACACCTCACTGATAGCTAAATGGACCAAGGAGTATGCTGTCCGACTCTGGATTCAGCAAAGCTCTGACCAGGTGCTGCTCAATAACGTCAAGACCACGGTCCCTGAAAACAAGAAGGATGTACCTTCTACGTCATAACTAATTTATACTCTCTTTTTACACTGAGCACAATACATCACAAACATTGAGTTCAGAGCGTTAGGCCAACTGTCAGCTTCATCTGAAATACTTTATACCAGTATTTCCCTCCCTAATGGTTACTACGCCTCTGCAATTCCAGCATTATTTCTGTCTAATCAATAATCTAGGTGTCAGTGTACTGTTTGGCCATTCCATGCCGTTTTACTTTCCTCCGACACCTTCTGTTCAGGCTGGAGCATTATAGGCTTTACATCATGTTTGCTACTGAACTACACATATATACAGGCATAAATTAACAATTCACATTCAATTTTCATTAAAAGATACTGAATGTTTCAAGCTTACCACAATTCATAGAAATAAACACAGATACGTTGACTAGCAATGAATTCTGGCACAAATACTGGCACAAATTCCCATCTGCTTATGTTCCAGGCTTTTATTTAGCAAAAATATGAGCTGGCTTCAACGCACTGTTGCTTTATCAAGCTTATTTGAACTAGTGGTCTCGAACTAACGCTCCTAATTGTGTATATTCGCAGCTCTAACCAATGAAACCCTGTCCACACATCTTTTCAAAAAAATACTCCTACTCCCGTTTCCCCTGACAACGAAAGATAGTATTTATAGTCCGACCAATCGTGTTTAGTCTTATATTTGTTGCGCTCCAATCAATTTGGAGTTAACATGGTAGGCTATTTCCGTACGTAAGGTTTTTTCAAACACGTTAAAAAAAAATTTTATGAGCAGAAATGATTTCATGCTGTCTGGCATCCCCACTATTTTATTTTGGTTATAATTTATTAATTCCTAGACTATTTGCGTAACGTTTTACATATTCTTTGTCAGCAAGCCCTAAGGAACCCAAATATACAAATTTAAAAGAGCTAAGTGGCTGCGTTCAAAATATGCAATTTCTTCTACCTCCTGTTTCGAAGATGTGCTGTCTGGGTACTGTAATGTTTTCATACGTAAACCCATCTAATGTTATCTTTTCTAATAAGCGTTTTTCAGGATTTTAAAACCTAACTCTGGGAAGGGTAGTGAATTTTATCACTGTCGATTTGAAATAAAGTTAGTGCATGTGGCCTTACACGCGTGATGGCAGCAATTGTGTATCGCGCGACGCGTGTTTAGTGTGGCACGTGTTCGGCTTTATGCCTCTCCCTTCTCTCTATCCTTTTTGAGTCCATCTGTTCGTTCGTTTTGGTAACGTAGTATAATTAATGTTAGGATTAATTTAATTCATTACGCAGTGTGCCTCTCAATGTTTTTCATAGAAATGCAATACCCGTTTTAATGTGTTGTGGAAACGCTTGTATTTATGCAGTGGCTTATATTTAACGTGGAAACGTTACAATTTGCAGACGAAGCATAAAACAAAGGGGGATTTCGAGTACATTCCTTGTGACAGCACTGTTCTTTTACCATTGCTCTTTTCTTTATTAAATTTATTTGTTAGGCTTTATATTTACCTGATAATTTATATATGTGGATTAGAATATTTCACGACAGTCACCAGGTACAAGGAACCCACATTTGACTTTTAGAGATATAATATACCGCACAGCTCGTTAGAGAGAGGAGTCCAGTTTTTCAACATTGTGGTGTAAAGAAAAATCCCTAACGCATAGCCTGCAATTAATTCAATGTGGATACATATTTCTTATCTGTGTGTATTGTGTTCTTAAAGGATTTTGCGAAGGGAAAAGACGGTTAGTAGATCTTAAACAGAGTATTAATTCTTTTTTATTATTCTTTATTAATCTTAACCTCACATCTAAATGTGCGAAAGATAGTTTTTCAATTAATTCTTCTCATAAATTATTAATACAATCAGATTTTCCTCTAGGATGATAGGCTGATAGAAAGTAATTAATAGTTTATACGTCACCTTCAGCTAGCACAATATATTTAAGATCATTAGAATCGAAATCATAGAGATCAATAGTGAGAAGTAGAATAAATGAAAGTCAACCAGTATATATTAAGTGTGAAAACTTACGAAGACTTTTGTGTGTTTTCAGTCCATCAGAAGTCTGAGTCTACACGCTACGTGCCTGACGTCTAACCAAAAAAAAGTTATAAAAAACGGACATTTGGCAAGCAGAATTTGCTAAAGGACATTCTTTGTTCCTCACTTAAAAAGGAATATTTCTCGCCCACACTCAAGAAGGTTAACGCAGCATTTTTCGTCACGTGCACACAAGTTCGATGCATAGTTATAACAAATTTAAATCACTCGAAAGCTTACTACAGGAGTCAAGCTAAAGCTCACAGTTAATTACTCATTTCAAATTCAGCTCCATTGGATGCGTACTATCTGAAGTCAAGCTAAAGAGCTCGAAAGTTGAATTCCATTTTTATACCTACGTCGCGTCAAAAGTGGAATGCAGTCAGCGACTTATAGCTGACTGCTTGCGTCATGGTCAGCGAACCAGAGCTGACCAAGACACAACTCCACCTCCAAGTGGTGATCTTGGAAACAGGTTGAATCATTGCAGTCTGGCTGAAAGAGTATGGATCAAAAAGAGACGGCAAACCCGGTCCCAAAAAATGCCGTGCTGAAGTCGGATGTGTCGGCCGAAAGGCGCAGATATCGCAGCTACGGCGTAAACACACACAACGCAACCAACGTCCTTTTCAGGACGAACGAGGAAGAAGGAAGAAGAAGAAGATATTTATACCAAGTGCAACACACTCTTAAGCGCATTCTATGAAGCAGACTTTAAAGTATATTTTATGAATCACGATTACATACGCAAGATAATGAGTCTACATATCACTAACAGTTCGTGAAGATATCCAGTCTGGAGAGTACCCTCCGGAGATTAGACAACAGACCTTTTCAAACGACAGCTAATAACTGTTGATCAGTGCTACAGAGATATACTCAAACTTTACACAAGCTCATTCTTAACTAACTACTACTTTATTAACTACAATATTAGTATCTCATCTGTGTGTTTTGTGTGAATCGTCTCGTTCTAACCAGTATTAACACTAGATGTGCAGATATTTAGTTAATAAACCCAATAATCGTTTGATCATTATCTAGTTTGTTAGTGTATCACTCGTACTGTCGGTGTTCGATATTTACATATACGGAAATGTCTAAACTCAGATGAGGTTGGAGGCTTTTCTGTTACGGAATCTAAGGGCAGAAACTAAGGTCGTGGGGAAACATAACTCTTTCCATAATTACTAGAAAACACTGTCCAGTGGAAAGCATTCGCATTCCCTTCTTCTTGTCCCTATCTTGAATAGGTCTTTATTCTTTCTTAACGAGCCAATTTCTAGAGACCTTCTACCTAATATCTCATAGGTTATTCCTGGCAAAAACTACTGTCGTAGTTGCCCCAATACTACCACACGACAAATACTGGCTCGTCCGGGTTTAGTGAACTCGGATTTAGAAGAGAGATAAATCACATTTTCTTCCCTGACATACAGTTGCGACAATTGCAAAATTTGTTGGAATTTTGAGAGATTAACTCTAAGACTTTTACTATATTTCGTCTACTTCGTAGTGGGAATAATTAATATCTCAAAAGCACGAGTGATACTTTTAAAAAAAACTAAGTATCAAACTAAAAGCGTAAACAATTTAGAGAACAGAGAACACGGTAGGAAATGGGGAACAATTTTTTTTTTTTCTGTAACTGCTGGAAACAATTTTTGTTCTTTGTAAATACTTGGTTAATTTTTCTTATCTAGACAGGGCTAGATAATCAGTTATCTAAATTGTTCATAATGCGCTCAGTGAGTGAATTATTTTAATACCTATTTGAGCTTGTTTACTATTTTAAACCTAGCTGATTTTAAAGATATATAACTTGTGTGAGTTAAATATTTTTTTTCCGAGGTCACAGCCAATTTTGTTCTTCACAAACCCGTACTGCATATCATGGCAGACGCCGCAAAAATTAGAGCTAGTTTAATGGAGGCAGTGCGTGAATTCGGGTAAAGCGGGAAAGAGCTGGTGAAATTTGTATGCGAGGAGACTGATAAACTTCATCCAAGAGAGAAGGATTTACAGAAACTTGCAATGGAGGAGGCCAATGCAGAAGCAGCGGAGCGGAAAGAGAAAGCCGCGCAGAAGCAGCGCAACGGAAAGCCGCAGCAGAAGCACCGGAGCGGAAAACAGCAGCCGAAGCCGCAGAGCGGAAAGCCGCAACATAAGCATCGGAGCTTGAGAGAGACAGGGAGCATGCACTTTAAAATGAAGCAACTGATAATCCAGAGACAGACCCATCAGATGGAACTTGAAACTTTCCCACGGCCTAAGAGGAGCAGCTTACAAGGGTTTTAAAAAACTTCCGGCCGGAGAGCAAGATGACTATCAGGCACTGAAAAAAGCTCTCTTGGTGAGATACGAACTTCATTCAGAAGCTTACCGAAAAAAAATTCGAGGTTCTAAGAATGAGTCCGGAGAGACCTTCTAGAGTTCGCAGCCTGTATTAAAGACTACCTAGTGAAGTTGTGTACACTGAGAAACTTCACCTAGGACTATGGCCGATTGAAAGAGCTGATTGTGATAGAGAAACTAAGGGAGTATATGTCGGTGGAAATGCGTAGATTTCTCACTTAGAACGGCGCTGACCGGTTAGAAACTAACTATTCTTACTCTGGCAGAGCGATTCGAAATTGCTCTAATGGAATCTCAAATAGCCAGGAAGAAGTTTCCGGATCAGGCGCCAAAACGACCAGCTCACTCACAACCAGACTAACAAACATTATTAGAACGCGGTCACGTGATGGAATTTTTAAATGTATAATTTTAAAACACGCGGGGTATTATGATTTAAACACCCCTATCAATTTAGTGCAAAATAGATTGGATTGGTGTGAAGTGAGAGCTTAAATACACAATGGTTCTCATTGACAAATTCGTCGGAATTGCAATCTGGAATTTTGAACTGAGAATTGGAAATATAATCTAGCAAAATCGGAGTCACAGTTCCGACTGCATTGCCCTGTCATGCTAGCAATTCACCAGAGCCAAAAAGAGATGGAGCGGACAAAGGATTCCACAATTATAAGTGAGAGATCAGAAAAAATTAAACCCGCATTTATAAATACAAAGACAGGAAACTTAGAGGACCAGCATCGAAGTATGTGGGCAACTTAAAAACGAAAAAAAAGTAGACCCGCATCTAATAAATAACAAGACTGTAGACCTAAGGAATCAGATCACCAGTCATAAGAGGAATACAACATTTCCAGACAAAGTGACTCAAAAGCATCTAACCTCAGTTGCTTGTGTCCATTCTAAACTGTGCCAGGAAATTGTGTTCCCAAAAGTTGCTTTTGGTTAGTGGAACGAAGCTATCAGACGGTTTGTAGAACGAAGCTATTAGACTGTTCGTAGAACAAAGCTATCAGACTTTGAAGTGTCATCATCACTGAAGAACTGTCGAAACCACGGAAGCAGTAGTCATCGATGCTAAGCTAAGTGCTTAACAAAAGGCAACAGCAAAGAACATTAACATTCCTCTATCCAGTCTCTATGAAGATAACACTTTCATCAAAAATTCACCACCATTTCAACCTGTGAAAACTAATTGATTATTAAATTTGTTACATGTTATTTTAAAACACAACGATCATAATTGATTCGGTTATAATATGTATGAAAGCTAACGTATGTGCAAGACTCTTAAATATATATTTACACTTAGACATATATTTACATATATAGCGCTAATTCTCAAAAAAAGAATTTCCCTAGATTTACACCAGCTGGGGGCTTGAACGGGCTAAAACCTTTGCTTAATTCTTCATAAAAGGAGGCGAAACGATATAAGTTAACAATTGCCCTGCCAATACAGCATTGTTCTCGACTTCGCAAATATCTTATGGAAACTCCCTTGGGATAGATGCGACATTACTCTTCTATCTACAACACTGCCAAGAGTAATCTTGTGCGAAGGTAGACAACTTTGACGAACTATTTTAGATACTTTTGAGTGTTGGACCACTACTGCAGAGCTAAGGGGAGGCAATCCGTCACAGGCTACCACGACACATATGAGAACCAAAAGCCAGGGATGAAGATCTCCAGGACGACCAAGAATTCGCAAGGAGAACAACATTAGACAATCCCTGATGGACCGAGGACTGGACTGACACCAGGCCAAAAGATATACATCTTACTGGATAACATGGCGCTCCCTCTGGCTAACCTCTACACACCAAGATAGAAGAGGTTTGTTTGTTTTGTTTTAAGGACTATCTACATTGTACACGGAAAACTCCATCAGTGGTCCGATCTCCTCCCTTAGCTCACAAGGAGAATCTCGGCACAGTGCACGAAATCCAAAGCATCGGCGAGCATACCAATGTGTGTATACAGGAATCACACATTCTATAAATATTTTTGTATCGGATAGGTTTTCTTAATTGTGTAAACTCTGGCACGGCAGCGGTCGTATGGCCTACTCTTTACGATTTCCTTCTGCCAAGTAATTTTTAACGTGCGAAAATTGCACACAGGACCTACTATTTTTTCGCCCTGATCCAATAAGGCTAGTCATCCGATCTCACTACTCGGGGAATCAGAGGGAAGTAAAACATTATTAGTACAAAGTGGTTATGAAAATCAAAGCCTAAAATCCCACTCCCTGCAGACCCAAGTAGAACAGTGCCAACTAAGATGGTATGGCCATGTCTGCAGAATGGGAGAAGATCGGCTACCACGACAAGCATGGGAAACAAAGAGCCAGAGATACAGACCCCCAGGACGACCCAGAGTCCGCTGGGAGGACAACATTAGACAATCTTTGAAGGACCGAGGACTAGAATGGAACCAGGCCAGGAGGAAGACAGCCGATAGGATAGTCTGGCGCTCTCTCTCTCTTCTATACCTCTACACCTCACGGTAAAAGGGAAACGACTACGTAAGTAAGGTTCTGAATAAATTCCAGCAAGAATATTCCCTGTACTGGGAACCGACCCAGGTGTCTTTAGAACTAGATGCGGACGCCATTCCTCTTAGCCACTCCGGTCCCCGGGATAGGAGAGAACCGACCAAGTAAGAAAATGTGTTTAAAGGATTGTCGAAGTGCGCTATTTGGCGCCGATGAAACATTTCGGTGTGCATATCTGCGACTTCAAAAACGTGAAATTGGGAATGATTATCATTAAAAGTGGCAGAAGATATGTGTCCACTTCTTTAACTTGCGCATCAAACTCCATATTATTTAAAGTATTTTATTTCTAAACATGGTAAACGCAGTTTTTTTTTAACAACTGAACAAATGTACTAATACAAATAAGAGATTCACTTATGCTTTACATAAATATGTGTACTGATTTGATAGAAAATAAATAAAAAATGATAATCTGTTATTTAGTTTGAAATTTTATTAATAGTCTAATTGTTCCCCTTACAAAATAAATTGGATGGTTTCCCCTAACTTCATTTTATCTGCTCCTTAAAGTATCATATGGTTAAGTTTTTTTTTTTTTTTTTTTTCACTTATTTCCGAGATTGGACATGACGTCTAAACCTGACAAGAGGTGTGATCTCTCGGTTATAAGTAGGGTATATTGTGTACATTTGTATAACATTTTGACCGCTGGACTGTTATTTTAAATTTAGCCGGGGGTGGGAAGGGGCGGCAGGGCACTTTTATTAACCATGTGAAGGTTTATTTCTGTGAAGGACTGTTAGCTGGATGTTTGGTCGTCACGTCATAACTTTATTCAAGTGTTGCTGCTTATTCCATCAATATACTTATTTATTTATATTTTCTAAGTGTAATGATTTGACCTCTATATCTATTATTGCTAGTGTACCGACGTGTCGTTATAAGTACTACTAGCTGAAATGAAGATCCATGTGTGTTTTTCGTTTCCTTTTGGGTCTACCGATAGTGTGGTCTTCCTTAACTCCAACTGATTTATGACGTCATCAATGACGATTTGATGAATGGTGTCTAAAATAGCAATAAGTAATTCTTGTTATGGATTGTTTATTGTTTGACTGTGTTGATTTATTTCATATGTCAGTGATAAACTGTCTCTCTTGTTCTACGGTTTTGGTTCGTTGTTGGTGGACGGTCTGCTTTATTTTTCTAAATAATATTAATTACTATAATTTAACGAAACTTATCTGAAATAGTTGCAATTCTCCTCCAGTCAGACCATCCGTAGTTCTGTGAGTATTACTAATCTATTCCAGTTAGATCGCCTGAAGCTCTGTCAACATTACAGATCTGTCCCAGTTATCTCAGCCCATCTGTAGTTCTGTCAACATTTCAAATCTGTCCCAGGATGATCATCTGTAGTTCTGTAAACATTAGAAAATATGTCCCAGTTATCTCATCCCATCTGTAGTTCTGTTAACAATATAAATATGTCCAAGTTCGCACATCATCTGTAGTTCCGTCAACATAACAAATCTATCCACGGCATTCATCTGTAGTTCTATCAACATTACAAATATGTCGCAGTTATCTCACCTCATCTGTAGTTCCGTCAACAATATAAATCTGTCCCAGTAAGCTCAGCTCAACTGTAGTTATGTATACATTACAAATCTGTCCCATTTAGCTCAGCTCATCTGTAGTTATATCAACATTACAAATATGTCGCAGTTATCTCACCCCATTTGTAGTTCCGTCAACAATATAAATCTGTCCCAGTAAGCTCAGCTCAACTGTAGTTATGTCAACATTACAAATCTGTCCCAGTGAGCTCAGCTCATCTGTAGTTATGTCAACATTACAAATCTGTCCCAGTGAGCTCAGCTCTTCTGTAGTTCCGTAAAGATTGTGAGGAATCAGTTGTGCACTTTTATAACGTTCATCCTCTCCGGCAGTATCACTTCTTTTCTTCATTTTCTTAACCGATCGTCCTATTCTTTGACATATTTTATGCACCTACATTCTGCCCTAGCCGTCCCAGACTTGTGTACGTTTCGCAATGTGAATCGTCGTAACCTAATTAGGCAAGTCCGCGAATAATTTATCACCTAAGTCGTCTAGTCACCTTTGATAAAGTCGATCTTTATTGACACAAGATGGTAGAGCACGATCGATGAAAAGAAAGACATATTGTCTATCTGAGAAATCCGTCTGAGAGATTTACCCAAACACAGGTGATAAGACGTAATCGTTTCCGCTGGCCCATCGTTATATAAATATTACCGATAATGTGTCTTTGGAGACAATGTTGTGGGAAAGCATCTAAACAGGAAATGTTCACAGAATTGTTTGTGAGTTAGCAGAACGGTGCAATCGGAAGTATTACTTTCTAATTAGAAAGTGGAGATATAATGATTTAACACCCCGACAATTTAGTTCTAAACAGTTTACCATTGGCTTAATGTGAGAGCTGGAACAGACTTTCATGAGCAAATTCGTCGGAAGTGCAATCTGGGATTTGAACTGAGAAATGGAAATATAATCTAGCAAAATCGGAGTCACAAATCAGACTGCATCGCCACGTCAAGCTAGCAATTCACCAGAGCCAGAGAGAACGGTCGGACAAAGGTTTCCAAAATTTAAATAATGAGTGACAGATCAAAGTATTTGGGCAACTTTGAAACCCGCAGTTGTAAATACCAAACTGGAAACTTAAAGGACCAGGACAGAGTATTTGGGCAACTTTAAAACTTAAAAGTAAACACGCATTTTTAAATACAAAGACTGGGGACCTAAAGAATCAAATCACCCGTCATAAGAGAAAAATTAAAATTTCCCAGACCAAGTCATTCGAAAGCATCACCTTGCTGTGTCTATTTTAACTGTGCCGGGAGATTGTGTTTCCAAAAGTTTATTTTGGGTAAGTGTAAACATTTATTTTACCATGTGAATTTGACATGTTGTCCTTGTTAAGTGGTTATATATGAGGCTGGCAACCTCAACATATGAAAATAGTATATTCATAAACCCTTACAACAAGCGCTGGTGTTTGGTATTTGCTAAAACTCGAAAGCAGCCGCAACCCCAGACTTCGAATGGAGCAGTGATGAATGGTGATTACGTCACATGTGCCTAAAATGAATAATATCATTTTGTGACATATATGTACCTTGTTAATTGTAAGTTCGGCTAATCATTGCAGTCACGTTGTCCAAGCACATACTATCCCAGTTCAATAACCAGAAGAATAACGGTAATTTCTAATCATATTGAGGACATAATCAAAGAGTTATACTGTGTATACTCAAGGAGAATAATTATTCAGAGAGGCTAACATTGGTAGCTGGACAGCGAGACAATGCGTCTGTTAATTTGCAACCCACAAATGTACTTTGCTTAGGCATTTGTTCTTTTTATTGTGTCCAAAATTCCTGGAACGAAGCTATCAGACTGTACATGGTACGAAGCTGCAAGTCTAAAGTTCCTACGCCACTAGCTGTGAGTTAACAGCAGGGAATCAACACTAAGCGCCTACATTGAACGAGTTGTGTAGAGAAGAGCCCGCGTCACAGAATAATTGTCGAAATCACGGCTGCAAGACTCACTTAGACCAGCTAAGTGTATTAAGGAAACAGCAAGAGGACAATTGTTTTTATAAAATCTTCAACCCAAGTCTCAGTGAAGACAATTTTATTTACATCTAAAATTCACCGCCATTACATCGCTAACTTAACCTGTCAAGACTCATTCATTTTGTAATATGTTATATGTTATTTAAAAACAAAACAATCGTAGTTGATTCAGTTATTATCGGTATGAAAGAAAACGAATGAACAATACTCTTTAATATATATATAGATCTAGACATGTATCTACATCTATAGAGCAAATACTTATAAAACGAATTTCGCTGGATTTACACCAGCTGGGAGGCTTTAACGGGCTAAAAGGATCCCTTCACACGTCCATTGAGTCATATTGGGAATATGGTGTTGTGCCCATATTTTCTTGATCATCGGCACGCTAGGGGTGATGTAGTCAGCATCACGCCGCCGCATTAACTTTCCCAGAGTTGCTCTGGAACCCAATTCATGGAGCTGGGTCGAACGGGCTAAAACCATTGCTTAATGCTTCACAAAAGGCGACGGATCAGATATAAGTTAATAGTGTTCTGCCCTATGCAGAAAACATCTTATGAATCTACCTTGAGATAAAAGCGTCATTATCCTTCTATCTACAACTCTGCCAAAAGTAATCTTGTGCGAAGGTAGACACCTTTGAAGACCCATATTAGATACTCTTGAGTGTTGGCCATTGGTGGACACCTATTGCAGAGCTAAGGGAAGGCAATCCGTGATCAGCATTACACATCTGTTATTGTTATTGTTAATCAGATTCGACTTCACTGCACTCCGGGCAAATCCATAAGTCATCAGTCTCCCTCAGAAAATGTCGAAGAGTATGAATGCTAATTGTACCTGTAGTACACTGGTTGTACCAACGACGGATGCATCCTCTCTCACGTCCATTTCTACTAGTCCCACGTGTGATGCCAAATTCTAACAGCTCAGCCTTGTTGATTCATCCATTGTCGTGTCATTATCCAGCAGGCGATCATTAATAGCCTTTAGTATCTCTTCCTTATCCATGTCCTGTGTCCATACCATGGGTGCTCTCGTGGCCAGTCTGCCAATTCTCTCATTGCCACGTGACCCTGCATGACCAGGACAGTAGATCCACACCAGTTCTTCAAGAAGTAAGGCTTCTATTTTCAATTCCTACCGCAGCAATCAATTCTGAAATTTCCGAAGGATGGCTTGAGAGTCTGACAATGTAACTGCCCCCGTTGATGGACATTCAGACAGCCAAATCAGTGCTGCAGTAACTGCCTCTACCTCCATTTTCATGCTGGAGGTTGTTGTCATGTAGGCTCCACTCTGTTCAGCGTCGACCCTGCCTTTTTATTCTCGCAGAGAAGCCCCATCCTGATTTCTCACGACGAACTACAGACCCATCAGTGTACACAATGGCGTCATCATCCCCAGGATGATCACTTATCAACTGATCAATCTCCAACTCTGCTTTTCTATTGCTCCAAGATCTTTACTCTCTGTCAGGGCCAATGATGACCTGGTGGTAGTTTATACAGGTCACCCCTGACTTACGCCACTCTTCCCCTTTGGATACATTTTCAACCCTGGTCACCTGACTAATCGTAGCCTCTGCCTGTGCTATCCTTGACATCCCCCTCTTGATTCTTGCTCCTTTCATGTCAGCCAGATTCTCATGTAGGGGGTGTCTTTTGTCGGTGGTTACCCGCATAATGGCTTTTGCCTGGGCCGTCGCATATCTAATAGACAACAATCCGAGCGCGTATCTCATTGCCACAATGGGGTATCACGCGTACATCCCAAAACTACTCGCATCCCTTCATTTTGAATGCGTTCCAGCCATAGTTTTTAAAGCTGCCAGTCCTCGCTTGCTCTTCCCTATGATCAGTTCGACATAATACTGGAATGATAGCCCACGATCAAACGTTACTCCCAGATATTTATTCTGTCTTGCCTTTCAATGTTCTGCCCACTGAAAGTGATGTCTGCAAGGTCTGCTTTCACTATGAAGTTGTTGAAAGAGCACCACATCACACAGGCCTTGTTGTGATTGACCCCTGATCCGCTTCCCATACACACATTTAGAAACCGCCTCTAGTGTCTCGTGTATGTCTTGAACCATTTCCTGTCTGTGTGAGCCAGTTTTGTACTTGAGTATGTCATCTGCGATAGTTAATGTTCGTCCCAGTCCTGTTATTTACATTCTGGTCGGTCTCTACATTTTTTTTTTTTGGGTGGGAAAATGCCTCAAAAAATGAGATGCTCTGGTTACCTCCAACTGTAAAAAGTCAGAGTTCAGCGATGGAAGCAAGACTTATTCTACAACACATGTAAAACTGACTAA
Organism: Oreohelix idahoensis; assembly: GCA_024509875.1. NCBI lineage: Eukaryota > Metazoa > Mollusca > Gastropoda > Stylommatophora > Oreohelicidae > Oreohelix > Oreohelix idahoensis. The sequence continues at coordinate 109,048 of JAMPIV010011164.1, forward strand.
TTGTGATGTGGCAAGGGTAAACATATTAGTCATTAATACTAAGGCAAAGAGGGTTTAAATGAAGTACAGCGGACACTCTGTTCGATAGGGCCTTAACAAAAATATTTCAGAGACGCAGTAAACAGGGGTAAGAGTTATGTTTAGGGGTTGAAATGAAGAACACATAGCCGTAAGTTCGATAGGGTCTTAAAATATAATTCAGAGACGCATTAAGTAGGGGTAATGTTTACGTTTTGGTATCCTAAACCTAACCCTAACGACGTTGGCGACTTACTGGGATGACATCAAAGAAGACGGCCCACTGAGATTCATTTCAACCAGGTTTAAGTATCCTAAGCCTAACCCTAATCCCTAATGCTTACGACGCTGGCTTCTTACTGGAATGATATCAAAGAAGGCGGCCCACTGTGCTTCATTTCAACCACCAGGGAGTTACAAGAACTATCTATTAGTAGATGTAGCAGGGGAAGCAACTGATGGTTTAAACTAGAACAGTTAGGTATAAGCAGTAAGATAAAGGGCAAGAAGGTTGTCCGAGGAAGGTGCGCATAAAACCTCCCGGAAGAAGGCTAGATTAGTGTCTAGAGTTCATGGTGTACGCTCTTAGGGTCATGTGAGAAAAGAAACATCCGAGAAGCGCCAGTTAGACAGGCAGGTCGCACGAACCTTGGTAACGGTTGTGCAAAGTGAACCAGCCATCTTGACAGACATATGCTTGCTCATCGAAGTTTGCTAACTCGATGCTCTGTGGTAGACAGACTCAGCGGCATCATAAAGTAGAAGATAATAACTACAATAAGCAGACAAGTAAAGAACGCATTTATGAAGGAAATTCGTTACCAAGAGAATTGATCATCTTGACGAGGTATGTAGAGATTCTATAGCAAAGAAGTTCAGTCGGTCAGCCTTGTGAGGCCAGTGATAGTTGGAATATCAGCAAAAGTATTCATCCCCGGAGATGCCCGGTATGAACAATCAATAATCGGAATGTTATAAGAATATATGAATAGACGATATTAATCAAGGAACTTATAAATACCGAATAAGACAGAATTATCAACAAGAGCATAACCAAGAAAGCTCCGTAGTCATAATCAAGTAGACTTTGTATTCAATGAAATTGTTCTGCGAGGCCAAGTGTGATGGTCGATATGCTGTATGACAACCAATGTACATCTTGTAAATAAACTGTGTTTCGACTAGACCAGGACTTAGCTTTCTTCATGCAAAGTTACGTGGATAAATGTATTGGTGTGGCACTATGTCTGTTTATACGTTTTGTCGTTCACCGTTGAAGTAATGAACCTGTAGAATGTAGTGGCATACTTCAAACAATACGAGAGTACGCTGCCACATAGACAAGCAATTCAAAATCATCACATTTTTCTGAGTTAAAAGAATAACGTATGACTGCTCATGATTCAGTATATTATCATTATTCCTGTAAGCATAGTACACATTTGTTTCCTCAATTTAATGTTTATTTCTTATGTAATTTATTGACATGTCTTGTCACAGAAGCCCATGTATTATTTTAAAAGAAATGCCTGCCAGACATGTGCACCATCTGGTTCTTGGTACGAGAAGAAGACTGGAAACTTCATCAAGTGGAAAGTGAAGCAAGGCTGTGATATAAATTGTGAATGTATTTAGTTGTGAAACTTACTTTATGTTTCCCCGTGCCTAAACATATATACGAGTATTACATGTAATTTTTTTTTTGGTCTCCATAAATATCAAATTTAGAAACATATTTCATTACTTACATGTATTGTTTTGCTTCTATCGTACTTTAAGGCAGAGTTTTTATAATGCGTGTTTATATTTTCATTTGATATTTTACTAATGTAAAGATTTGCCTCTTTCTAGGAAGTTCAGATGTGATGGAGGCTGAGGCTGGTAGTGTTTTGTGAAGCTGGTCTCTGACACGATAGACATTTACTACTCCACCATGCTAAGTGATGGTAACAGCTAAGCATTCAAGCAGGTCATTGAAATTAAACCATATGGCCTTAAGGTTAAAATTATCAAAGAAATGTCTGTGCATAGATCATCTTGGAAAAAAATGTAAGCTGTGCCACGGAATATAATTACTTATTGCTGCAATCAAAAATTGACGCTTTGAAGATGTGGTTGCGGCTGACCAACAATTATCCCCATAATCAGTATTGTCATGCTGGCCAAGATGTGTTTGTGAAGCAACCTTCTTAAGAAATGGATATGCTACTGGGCATAACACCGTTATCAACAAACCCCTAGCCTTTAAACTGTTGAATACAACACTTGATACCAAAATATGACAGGTTTACAAATCTGAAACTGTTGAGTCCCTGTGAAAAAAAGCTTGCCCAAAACTCAAATGAGAGTCTTCATTCAGTAATTTAGAGTAAAGTGCGAAAGCAACCCCTTTCATTCAAGAAAGCTTATGGAATCCAGCCTTCTAAGTGATTAGCAGAATTTAATGAAGGATCTGCTATACTTGTCAAGCAAGCTGTAGGTTGAACATTGGAAAACAGTTTTGTTGACTGGTAGGAGCAAGAAAGCTAAAACGACTGGCGCTTACCTCTAAAAGGGCCGACAATTGTGTTAAGACAAAGAAAGCGTTGAGGCAATAATCTCAATAAAAAGCCCGAGAGGAATATTCAAAGAAAGCTAGACATGCTACTGGTATATTCTGAATAAAATTTAGTAATTTTTGGGGAGATAATATTATAAATTTTTGGTAGTTATACTTTCATTATGGAGAAAAATTAGATTTTCTCAAAGTCTATTTTTCTGTTATATATTTCGTATAACGTGCACATTTATTAATTAATTGCCTTGAGATTTGGCACATGTACTGTCCATAACATTCTAAAACTTTTATCACATCGATTTTTTTGAATTCTCTCAAACATTTGATTTATTGAAAACATTAATGTACAATTTAGCAAAATGTGTTACTATTTGTAGACGCTAGGTTCAAAGCTCTGTAACTTTGGATCTACTAAAGCTATCATAAAAAGTTGTACATTATTATCATAAACTTTCTATCAAAATTTGCTATTCCTAGCTTAAAAAATAAAAATGCCTTAGCAATTTGAAATAAGACAATATAAACCAATATGGCCACCATTTACATGACAACCAATGATACAATACCATCAAACTCTTTATTATACATATCAATGGTTGATGTAGATGTCGCATGGTGTGTATTGGGGCAACTACGTCAGTAGTTTTCGCCGGAAATAGCCTAGGAAAGATTAGGTAGATGTCGTGAAATATTCTAATCCACATATATAAATTATCAGGTAAATATAAAGCCTAACAAATAAATTCTAATAAAGAAAAGAGCAATGGTAAAATAACAGTGCTGTCACAATGACAGTACTCGAAATCCCCTTTGTTTTATGCTTCGTCTGCAAATTGTAACGTTTCCACGTTAAATATAAGCCACTGCATAAATACAAGCGTTTCCACAACACATTAAAACGGGTATTGCATTTCTAAGAAAAACATTGAGAGGCAAACTGCGTAATGACCTAAATTAATCCTAACATTAATTATACAACGTTACCAAAACGAACGAACAGATGGACTCAAATAGAAAGAGAGAGGGGCGAATAAAATCAGGAACGCATGCAAAATTAAACACGCGTCTCGCTATTAATGCCACCCCAACAAGCGTAACGCGATACACAATTACTACTATCACGCGTGTAAGGCCACATGCACTAACTTTTTCGGACGGACAGTGATAAAAACACTAACCTTCCCAGAGTTAGGTTTTTAAATCCTGAAAAACTCTTATTAGGAAAGATGACAATAGATGGGTTTACGTTTGAAAACATTACAGTACCCAGACAGCACATCTTCGAAACAGGAGGTAGAAGAAATTGCATATTCTGAACGCAGCCACTTAGCTCTTTTAAATTTGTTTATTTGGGTTCCTTAGGGCTTGCTGACAAAGAATATGTAAAACGTTACGCAAATAGTCTAGGAATTAACAAGTTATAACCAAAATAAAATAGTGGGGATGCCTGACAGCATGAAATCATTTCTGCTCATAAAATTTTTTTATAACGTGTTTGAAAAAACCTTGCGTACGGAAATAGCCTACCATGTAAACTCCAAATTGATTGGAGCGCAACAAATATAAGACTAAACACGATTGGTCGGACTATAAATACTATCTTTGGTTGTTAGGGGAGACGTAGGAAGGTAAAATTTTTTTTCAAACACTTGTCGAAACGTGGCTCCATTGGCCAGACTCGCTGATATAATCACTTAGGAGCGTTAGTTCGAGACCACTAGTTCAAATAAGCTTGATAAAGCAACAGTGCGTTGAAGCCAGCTCATATTTTTGCTAAATAAAAGCCTGGAACATAAGCAGATGGAAATTTGTGCCAGGATTTGTGCCAGAATTCATTGCTAATCAACGTATCTGTGTTTGTTTCCATGAATTGTGGGACCGTGGTCTTGATGGTATTGAGCAGCACCTGGTCAGAGCTTTGCTGAATCCAGAGTCGGACAGCATACTCCTTGGTCCATTTAGCTATCAGTGAGGTGTCTCCAGAGCACAGGGGAGAAATCGAGCAGAGGAGTCTTTTCCTGCCGCCATCACGCAAGATAAGCTGATGTGGCCAGCTGAGCTCAAAATTATATACCCCCATCTTAAAATAACATTGTAACATAAACTTAAGAGGGGAAGTAAATTGTTTTAATATCAGGAACTGAGGACATCTCCAATACTAGTTCCCATTAATACAAACTATTGAAGTCATGATGACAAATACCAACAGAGCTTGAACAAAACAAAACCAGTATTACCTCATATTACTACTACACAACTGACACACATAGGATACTTTTAATAAAATATGTCACTATTATATTCATATTGATAAATTCTGTACATATAACTTGTAATTTAAATTGATTGTGATTCCTGGTTCCCTTTGTAGTTGAATCAGGACACATATTCATTCATGACAGCAATGAATACATATTGTTATTTGAAAAGTTATCAGTGACTCTTTTAAGATATCCTTGTAGAGGGTTTTATGTATGTGAGTGTCACAGTGTTGTCAAGTGTGGTGGAATAAATTAAATTGTTTATCCGTCTGTTGTTGTTATGACTTACACTTCATCATACACATACCCTAGACATACAACGTAGTCATCACACTATTCCAGAATAATTCTGACTGAGATATATATATATATGTGGCAGCAAGTAAGGTTATCTATAATACACTACTCTTATTAGATATAGATACCTTCACAGCTGATCTCAGTCAGTACACTAAGTCCCCTATAAATATTTATAACATCCCACTTCACCACAGTAGAAAGTTTCCAGAAATTGGAACCTCTACATGGATATTATACAAACTACTTGATAAAGTGTGGGAGAGAGAGGAAATACAAGCAGAATGATGGAAAGAAGGTTATCTGGTCAAGTTGACTGTGATAAGTCTGAATCCTATCTAGCTATCATTCAAAACATTATACCGTACATAAATTCCGAGAAGTCAAACAAGCAATCAAAACGGCAGATCGGGTCACGCAATGCTAATAATTTGTAAGGCCTTTTAGTAGGAAGACGAGAAAGTGTGGATGTTGACAATTTTTCGAATGGCAATGTGCAGAGATGAACAGAATATATCAATGATGAGCAAATCATGGACACACTGTAGCTAGAGAGTTATTGGAATAGTGTGCTATTAATTAAATGAATTATGTTATTTTTGACTTGCTATGATTCTCATGAGTAACCACATTATGTCTAATCTGTCTCATCTTACCCCCTGACTGGATAGAGAGTCAGTGAGCGATACTACGTAGGTTATATATATATATATATATATATATATATATATATATATATATATATATATATATATATATATATATATATATATATATATATATATATATCGTGTGTGTCAGTGAGTCTCTTATGTAATGACCGTGTTATTTTGTGTATATCTTCTTCTTCTTCCGTCCTTAGCCAACGACCGTCAAAGCAGTCAGTGGCCATTACGCCTAGTGGCGTTTTAAGTGCAACAACGAATAGATTTTCTTAGCCGTTGTTCCCATCACGCCTATTGGCGTCTTTAGGGCAACGACAAATCAATCCGTTTGTTGTTGTTTCCGTAATCAAAGTGACTGGCAAACGGGTGATCAGCCCGTTGTTATTTTGTGTATATACCTCTTGTTTGTTACACTGTCAGACGTCAACTTGAATATGTTTAAAGATAGCAGTAGTCAGCTAAAGGTTGTTGTTATCTCCACACATTTTGTCCTAGAATGTTACTGGTGACGTCCATATGTCCTTTCTCTGTTTGTCATAGGTACAGCGTCTTTGTAGCAAACGTTCATCTTTAGTTTTTTGAATAATATAATTTCAATCTGTTGTGGGCACAATAAGTAAGACGTAATGAAACTATAAATAACAATTGTATTTTTGTGCGCACATTTTCTACACCTTTCAACAGATCATTTGTATCGATGAACGCAAGGGAGATAACTGTGGTGATTTTAGGGGAATTAACTCACTTCCTTAAAGTCTGTAACGTGACACATTCTTGATAAAATTGATCAAGTTTTCACATCTTCGTACTTGTTATTTCGTCATCATCACGAGCTTGTAGTTATCGTGTAGTTCCCGGAAGTCTCTGACGATACAAAGACGCAATAGGACTACAGTTGTCTTTGCATATCGTAAGTGGCTGCTTGTATATGGTTGTGTTTGAGGATGAAAACTTCATCATGTAAAAAAAATCAGAAACTCCAGTTCAAGATCATATAATTGTTCTGATGTAGGCTTCTTTCTACAGCCTGGTGTAATGGTGGTTCCAAGCTTAAAAAACGTAAATGATAATGATGACTTGAGCAAGTGTAGATTAGAACTTTTGGATAAAACAGGACACAATTTTTGGAGCATCCGTATAAATGTTTGTGTGTTTGCATTTACAGCCAGGAACATGATGATGACTTGAGCAAGTGTAACTTGAACTTTTGGATAAAACAGTACACAGTGTTTGATACATCCCCATCAATTTTTAGTGTGTGTGAATATACAGCCAGGAACATGATGATGATGACTTGAGCAAGCGTAAACTTGAACTTTTGGATAAAACAGTACACCGTTTTTGGAGCATCCGTATAAATGTTTGTATTTACAGCCAGGAACATGATGATGATGACTTGAGCAAGTGTAGACTTGAACTTTTGGATAAAACAGGACACAGTTTTTGGAGCATCCGTATAAATGTTTGTATTTACAACCAGAAACATGATGATGGCCAGTAATGGTCTGATCTGAAGCTTGACGGGAATTTGGTAACACCCTTTGCTCAGATCCACTTTAGAATAATATTTCGTCTTGTTCAACCCAGCAAATAGTTGAGTGTTGACTGGTAATGGATCTGCTTGAGACTCTGTGATAGCATTCAATTTGCTATAATCTATACATAGTCTATATTCACCAGAGGGTTTCCTCAGCAAAACCACACTGTCTCTGTAAAGAGATTCAGATTGGGAAATGATATTTTATTGCAATAGGTAATCAATCTTTCCATTTAAAGCTTGTTCTTTGGCAAATGGAATTGGATAAGTTCTCATGCAGATTGGTGTTGGGTCTAGTAACTTCATATCATATTCCATTAAATTAGTGCGCCCCAGTTTTTCCGTTAGCACGTCTGCATGTTTTTCCAGAACTTTCTGAATCTGCTCTCTCTGTCCTTTCGTCAGGTGATTACTGACTTTTACATGCTCATGTGTTTCACATGGTCTTACAGGATATTTATATGATGTGAGAGGTTCATTTTTCATATCAGTAGCTATTACCAGGGTCATGAAATAGTGACTTTCAGAAGCAGTTCTATCATAATACTTCTTGAGTAAATTAACATGATAGACTTTTTCCTTTCCCTTTTTGTCTATCATAATTGGTTCTAGAGTACTTCTCTAGAACAGTATAGGGGCCCTGCCATAGCTTGTTGTTACTGTTGGGTAAAAGAAGAAGCACATTCTCTCCACCAGCTAGTTCTCTATCCTTCGAATTCTTGTTGAAATATGCAGCATGTTTCCTTCTGGTTTTACGAAGATTCTCGTTTGCTAATTTCCAGCCAGTTTGTAGACGTGATGTCAACTCGTTAACATACTGATAGGATAAGGTTAGTCTCTTCTATTTTCTCATCTGTCCATGTCCTCAATAAGGCTTCCACTGGACATTTGATGGGCCGGCCAAATAATAAGGTTGCCGAAGCCATCCCAACTTTAATGTAATGGTCGATATAATAAAGTTGGCTGTGCATTCGTTAAACGGTTGGTACAACCTAATCTTCCACTACCTATTTTGGGGGGTTTTCCCCGCAATTTTCTTATTAAAGGTGGTTGACTAACCACACTTTTATTTTTATCCCGGACGGTGGGTTCCGAGCTTATTTCAATCGGATTGGCCTTTTGTACATTTACTCTCGGTGCACTACTGAGAGTTGCCGTGGTTACTGGTTTCCTGGTAAATCGTTTGTGAGATGGTTTTCTCCTATCCACTTTATCTATACCCATGTGTTAACGGGGCCCAAAAAGAGAGCAAAGAATAGTAACACTGTTCCCTGACATGCATGTCGTAGATAGCGACTAAGGAGGGTTGGGCATGGGGCAGGTTACCCCATCCTGTATAACAATTTAAACCACAAAAAACTTCACCAAATATGGACAAGTCATATAAGGAAAATAAAACAAAGCCACCCAAAGCCATCCTTTGGGGAAGGTCCTCTCGCAGGGAGGCGTATGATGCAATATAGAGAAAGCCGAAAGGAGTCGGTGTTACTGACTAACATACTTTCTTCTAGGAGAACTTCCAGATTTGGCACCTAGAATGTTCGGACATTAAACATACAAGGGAAAGTGGCACAAGTAGCAGCAGAAATGAGGGAATATTAAATCGAGGTTCTGGGAATGTGTGAAACAAAGTTGAAGACGGTAGACAAAAAGAAACTTATCACAGGTGAACTGGTGCTGTCCTCAGGACATGAAGACGAAAGTTCACACCACAGTGAATGGGTAGCTCTTATGTTATCTAAAGAAGCACATAAAGCACTCAATGAATGGGAAGCTGTTGGACCCAGAATAATAACGGCTCCTTTTAAAACAGCTAAAAAGAAAATAAATGTAAATGTCATCCAATGTTATGCACCAACTAATGACAAAGAAGAGTCTGTGAAAGAAGCATTTAATTCTAGACTACGGGAAATTATGGACAAAGTAAAAAGAAGAGACTTTGATGGATGACATGAATGCAAAGATAGGTACAGTCAACACTGGCTTTGAAGAAGTCATTTGGAAAACATGGGCTAGGAACAATGAATGAAAATGGGAAACTATTCTCAAACTTCTGTGCAGACCGTCCACCAACAACGAACCAAAACCGTAGAACAAGAGAGGCAGTTTATCACTGACATATGAAATAAATCAACACAGTCAAACAATAAACAATCCAATAGAAGAATTACTTATTGCTATTTTAGACACCATACGTCAAATCGGCATTGATTGCGTCATAAATCAGCTGGAGTTAAGGAAGACCACACTATCGGTAGACACAAAAGGAAACGAAAAACACACATGGATCGTCATTTCAGCTAGTAGTACTTATAACGACACGTCGGTACACTAGCAATAATAGATATAGAGGTCAAATCATTACACTTAGAAAATATAAATAAATAAGTATATGGATGGAATAAGCAGCAACACTTGAATAAACTTATGACGTGACGACCAAACATCCAGCTAGCAGTCCTTCACAGAAACAAACCTTTACATGGTTAATAAAAGTGCCCCCCTACCCCCCCCCCCCCCCACCCCCCCCCACACCCAAATTTAAAAAGAAAAGGACAGAGATAAGTCAAGCGGTCAAAATGTTATAAAAATGTACACAATATAATAATAATAATAATAAATTCTTTAAGCACCAAACACGGCGCATAAGGCAGAAACCAGTGCTCTCCAGGTTGTTCGTTGTGACGCCACTCCTCTTAGCTCTTGCACATTATTTAGGCCCAACGTTCTTCCTTCTCTTATTATTGTTCTTCTGAGTGTTTCTTTTGGTCTTCCTTTTTTCCTCTTACCCTCAGGAACCCAAGTGAGCGCCTGTAGTGGTATTCTGTTGTTTTGCATTCGTAGGACATGACCGATATAAGACCATCGTCTTTTCCTTATATAGTCGGAGACATATTTCTGCCTAGAGTCTTCTCTTGTTACCGAAACAGAACCAGGCTTGACAGTAAACACAATATACCCCGACTTATAACCGAAAGATCACATCTCTTTTCAGGTTTTGACGTGATGTCCAATCTCGGAAATAAGTGAAAAAAAAAAAAAAAAATTAACCATGAGATTTTTTAAACAGCAAATATATTGAAGTTAGGGGAGACCATAAAATTTATTTCCAAAGGGAAACAATTTAATAACTAATAAAACTTCAAACTAAATAACAGATTATCCTTTTCTTTTTTTCTTAATCAACTCAATAAAATTTTTTATGTAAAGCACAAAAGAATCTCTTATTTTTATTAGAACATTTGTTAAGTTGTTAAAAATAACTTTTGTTTACTATGTTTAGAATAAAAATACTTTAAATAATATGGAGTTCGAATCACAAGTTAAAGAAGTGAACACTTATATCCTCTGCCACTTTGAATGACAACTTAATGTCAGACACGTAAGTGCACCTTTATCATATAAGAGTTACGCCACTCGGCCTTTTGGCTAAGATCAAAGTGTCTTAGCCAGGGCCGGGATAACACACAATCAACACATAAACGCTATAAAGTCATTAGACTTCACTTTGAACCCCAGAAGGGGCATTAAAAAAAAAAAAAATAAGAGCTACGCCAACTACAATTTTCCGCCATTTTCGGCTGTACCCGAATAGCAGGTAAATGGACCAAATCGCGAGTTTCAGACCTAATATGCATGTTCGTTTAGGTTAACTAATAATTTGAAATAAAATTAGGTGCAAATACAGCAGCACATATTTGTACTATTCTTTGTATTTCAATTAACAAAACAAAAAGAAGAAAACTAGTTTACTTACCGGTTTATTGAATAGAATCAGTAGCGTGAATTTTTAACACATACTCCGTTAAATTTTAAATTCCGTTAGAATTTCACTATTTAGCAACAAATTTTCCGTACGAATTGCAAAACTTAGCAAAACATAGTACCTTATAAAATAATATAATAAAAATAATAAAAATTAATTACAATTTTATTATAGTTTTATTATATATATATATATATATATATATATATATATATATATATATATATATATATATATATATATATATATATATATATATATATATATAATACCTTATCTATGATCTCATATATATATATATATATATATATATGAGATCATAGAAAAATCACAGACTACTCACTTACTGAAAAGATTAAACAAAACATAGACGATAAGGAAGCCAAAATAGAGACAAATATAAAATTTCATTATACTATATAATTTTCATTATATAATTATTTATAATTTTTATATTTTACAATAACATAATTATATATATATATATATATATATATATATATATCTATATATATATATATATATATATATATATATATATATATATATATATATATATATATATATATATATATATATATATATATATATATATATATATTGATAATTATATGTTATATTTATAATATATTTATCAATCTAAATATATATAAATGTAATCTTATAAATATAGAAGAGGTGTTAAGAATAGACAGTCCTAACGAACTGCATAATATAGTCAAACAATATTTAATACGAACAAATGTTAATATATAGTGGCTGTGAATGTGAAGGTCTAATGCTGTTCTTACAATACATATGACTTTAATAGGCGTAAGTCTGTTAAATATCTGTTAAAGTAAGTTATATAACTGTAACCACCAGGGCTTTACACCCCTCCATTTTAATATTATTCTTGTTCAGAGTTTCTTCTTTATTTTTATTTTTATTTTTTGTTTGTTTGTTTATTTATTTAACGTAAACGCATAATTGTGATTATCCCTATTTACAACGATTTGACAACTGTGATGGCACTTTCTCTTATCGGCATTTGTTCATATTATTTTGAATTGAAAACAATATATATCCTAATTATAACCCATCAGAAGTTGAACGGGATATTTATTTTCATTAATTAAAAAAAAAAAAAAAAAATCTCACTCGATGCTTATTCTGGCTACTAGCCCTGGTATTTTCCAGCCGAAAATGGCGTCTACGTCGTTCAGCCTCGTTTTCGATTCTGACATAGTTGGCGTAACTCTCTATAGATCTAGGGGCACTAGGGTACGCTACATAAGACGAATTTCAGATAAGTTTTTTCTCTTCTCTAACATATTTAAACTAAATATTATTAATCATCTCTAGTATTGGTTAATTGCTTTGAACGTTAGTTAATAATTGATAGGAGAATTGGTATAAAGATAAATATTAGTGAAATAGAATAAATAAGCCCAGGTAGGCCAACCACGTGGGGTCTTCATTTGTAAAGTGCAGTAGCCATCTTGTTTTTCTTTGTGTAATTAATACAGGCATCTTTCATCTTTGAGCCGCGCGTGAACAAAATTAAAATTAATTCAAATTGACTAGCTTAGTAGGACTAGTCATCTTTTAACTATTGATATCTAAACATAATTTAAAATTTATATATTAAAAAAATATACATTAACTCGTCTGGTTTTAATTTAGCATTAGGCCTAGATAGAGCGTAAATACTAATTGTAAGTTATCGGTGATAGGTACAAAATAAAGATATAGGAATTAGACAATATTTATAAAAAAAAGAGTAAAGACAACTCGTATACAACAAAATATTTCTAGCACAACAGAGCAAATACGTTCAAACATAATGCTAACCAGACTGCAGTCAGGGGAGGGAAAAGCTTGGATCAAAACAACAGAAAGACATACTAAAGAAGGAACCTCAAAACGGACAGAAAATGAGAGGAACAAAAGCCCTGGTCTAAAGGACACAGAAATTAAGGACAAAATTAAAACCATCAAGGACAAAATAAAAGTGAACTCTGAAGTAAATAAAGACAGGGAATCAAACACTCGCACATGGGATAAAGGTACAGATTGAGTTAATCAAGGAGATTCAAAGATTCGTCATCAAAGGGGTCGATTCAATCCTAACAGAAGAGGAGATGCGCACTAACATAATGAAAGAAAACCTATAAACAAAGATAGAAAAAGTAGAAAGAATAAAAACCAAACAGCAAAAGAATACGACAGTGGTAGTGCTAAGTGTAAAGGGAACAGAAATACCCAAGCAGGTCAAACTCCACCAGAGAGTCAAAATAACAGAGATATTCATACCTAGCATCATACAATGCACAAACTGTCAAGGCTTTAGCCACACCCAACATATGTGTAAAAGAGCGACTAGGTGTAGTTTCTGTGCGGGAGCACACAAGCATGTGGACTGTACAATGGCTAAGGAGGACAACGATTATAAACGAGAAAACAAAAACAGAAAATGTGCAAACTGCCGAGGTAATCACAGTGCCAGGTATCAGGGGTGCCCAATCTATCAAGAGACAAAGCACATATTAAAAGAATCACTAGAAACAAACAAACCATTCTGGCAAATAAAAGAAAGACAGAAAACCAACAACCATCTCCAAAACTCTCAAGAAAGTATCATTAAGAAACAAATACAACAAATACCCAGTGAAGTGAAAGACATAAAGGAAAAAATCCAGAAAGAAGATACAATTAAAACACTCATAAACAGTAAAGAAGATGACAACACAGAAGAGACAGAACATAACCTCATCCAAGCCAGACAGGTACTTGAAGAAATAAAAACAGCACAACAGGCAATAGAGAGAGACCTCAAATAAAATAGCAGAGATAAAAGAAGCTAATGAAGAAATCCTTAAAAAAATTGAAATAGAAAGAGCTATGTTGACAGACGAAAACAGACAAGAGAATAAAATGATAAAAAACCAGGGCAACAAAGAAAATATAGAAGAAAAAAATTAAGGAAACAGTGGAACTACTCTGTTACACATCTTTTTGTGCGCCTCAATGTTTCGTTATTTTGAAACGCTGCGGTGTTCAACTAGAGTGTCACGGGAATAGATGGTGAACTGAGTTGAGGGTGTGTGTGGGTATGTTTGTGAGTGTGATCTAGGGTAAGTCCGTGGGAAGAATGTAGGTCGTGAATGGGGGGAAACTGTCGGGTGATGTCTGGCAGTGAGTGAGTGCGTGAAAGGGGAGATAACTTACAGGGCAGTGTATTCAGCCGGAATGGCTAAGTGGGATGTGTAGTTTTTTGGATTATATTCTATGTCTGCTGTATGATTCTACTTCATGAGGAATTAGCAATGTGTGTGATTGCTAGATGAATTATTTATTAAAAGGAAGTATATTTTGAGCTCTACTTGATTCATTCATGATTTCAATAATGTTGTATTAAACGACTTCCGTGCGGACGCAGGACAGACCGAACAGTTCGCTTCTTGAATTATATATTGACTGCATAGGTCCTATGTGTGGACACTATTCAAGTGTGTTAACTTGATGAACATCTATTATATTGGAGTAATGTATCGACAATAAAGTGTGTATTGTATCTGTCACTGGAGCATTTATTTGATGATTTACTGTAGGCATTACACCTACTAGACACTTACTTGGCTAATGTTATGAACATACCATTGATAACGCCACATACTCCTACCATACCTCGTAGAAAGATTTCGGAGTAAAATGGTTACTTGGAATGATGAGTTTGTAGAGAACATGAGAGATAGTGAACAAAACCAAAAAAAGTAGATCCCCTATCAAAGAACCTAATAAATACAATAACATAACTAAGCTAACCATACTAAATGGGGACCAAAGACTCTAGAGCTATCAAAGTAGTTCAGTGGAACTGTAGGGGTGCCAGGAAGAACCTGACGTCTCTTATGGTACAGTATAAGGAGGCAAAACCCATCTTTGCAATACAAGAAACCCTCCTGAACCCCAAACAGAAACTGAACTACCAAGGATATAAGATACTTAGAAATTATAGACCGGAGGGAAGAGGAGAGGGTGTGGCCTATCTAGTACATGAAGACTACACAATAATAAATTGGGAACAATTCAACACAGAAAATATTGAAGGAATAAGTGTAACGATAGACAGTGAACCAGGAAACTTAAAAATAATTAACATGTATAGTCCCAGGGGCAAGATAACTGATAAAGACATAACCATTATTAACACACAAAAGAATATTATTAGTAGGTGACCTAAATGCACACCATGAGGCATGGGGTAACAACAGTAATGATCCAGCAGAAAAAAGACTGTTGGATTACATTGAAAGTGCTGAACTATTAATACTAAATGATGGCTCAGTGACAAGGGTTAACCCATGTGTTAAGGATAGATTTGGGATGCAGTCAAAATAGTGTGGCATGTTACTACACGCTAGCACATTTCCATTTTTATGTGAGGAATTGTGTTCGCCTGTAGTCAAACTACTTTTTGCACGGAGCGTTCACCCGTGGTAAGTGACGTTTTTGTCACATGTCGTGGGTTCAGTGGGTTAATTATGTGGCCCTCCCGTCTTTGTGTTTGCGTCCGAGGTAGATGTAATTTTTCGAACTCCGGGATAATGGAGAGTGATATAAATATATACATTGTGGCATTATTGATTTTTGGAGGCCGCCACGTTATGTGCAAGATGGTTCCCGAACTTATCTAGAAGTTCATACCATAATTTACTATAAGTACTTTTGTGACAGTACGGACTGTTACATCAGATTAACACTAAGGTGCTGCCACTTAATTATAGTTAGGGTAAGAATACTTAGCAAGATTAAACACTAAGTATTTGAACGTATCTAGTTAGTGTAATAACACTAGTCACATATACTATGAGTGATTTAATTAAGGTTAAGAAATGACGTCATCGAACTTGGGGTAGAATTGCCCAGTATGTTAGGACGGAAGTTAAAAGTTCTCAGAGGTTACAGACACTTAATAAAGGTGTTCATTCATATTTAATCCAGCTTGAACTTATTTCCTGAACGTCAGTAGGAAGTGTCGTTTGTTTACATCAGGTAATAGAGAAAAGAATGTTACCATATTTTCGACGATCATGCAGCCTAAAAACATAAACACAGTTACGAGTCTCCAAAAGAATCACCTGGGTTATGTTCCTATTCTGTAATCACCATCTCTGGCAGTCGCCAGTAAAACAACAGATGAACATTGATAAAAGATTCCACCCCATTCTCACCCTGTCACACTAGACTTGATTTGTCACCGTGACCAAGCCCGGTCACATCTAACTTGATTTGGTGCAGTTCCCGTCCACTCCCCCGGCCACATAACTTGATTTGGTGCCGTTGACCAGCTCGTAACTGCCTTTTTACGATGGATTCAGCTACTTGATTTGATGCCCGTGACCAGCTCCTAACTGTTTTTTTATGATGGATTCACCCATTCAACAGATAGAGCATCAAGTATTTTTGTTGCAAAAGAAAAACCATCTGCTTCAACAACAACTGTCACAGCAACAAGCAGCTGCTGGAAGGGCACACTGGAACAGTCTCAATAAAAGACACTGCCGCATTACAGTGAGAAACGTTATCAATGTAATCAAACAAGGAAAGATATTTGAAATAAATAATGTTACGAGTGACAAACAAAGTTGTTTGATAACGACAGAAAATGGACTAAGAGCATATATAAAGCCAATAACACAGTGGAGAAAAACCTTTCACAGACGTTATCATTCCTGTTCCACCGCTGCGGTTCATATTCCTCCACCTGAGCTGTACTCACGTATCCTCTCCCGTGATGCTCGCTTGGCTGAGTTACCCTCCGTTACTCCAGGCCCCTCTCATGCTTCGCCTCTGCATGATATTATTGTACCTCCTATTACTGCCACAGCTCCTGTCCATACCTCCCTTCCTCCCCCTGTTCACCTCTCTTCTGACCCCTCTTTTCCTCCCTCTGTTCACCTCCCTTCAGACCCCGCTTCTCCTCCCTCTGTTCATCTCTCTTCTGACCCCGCTTTTCCTCCTTATGGTTATTTTCCTCCGCCTCCCTCCGACCTTGATAAAGAACCTGAGTCTGACTTTTCAGATTTTGAATCTTCTCTTCCTCCTTATGGTTATTTTCCTCCGCCTCCCTCCGACCTTGATACAGAACATGAGTCTGACTCTTCAGATGTTGAATCTTCTTTTTCTCCTTATGGTTATTTTCCTCCGCCTCCCTCCGACATTGATACAGAACATGAGACTGACTCTTCAGATGTTGAACCTTCTCTTTCTCCTTATGGTTATTTTCCTCCGCCTCCCTCCGACCTTGATACAGTACAAGAAAAGTACCAGCTTGACATAGAATCAGAATTCGATTCGTCAAGTGGGGAGGATAGAGTTATGGGCCCCGACGAAATTGGATACAGGTCGGATGAGCTCCAGCATATAACGGACGACGAAGGCCGTAGAATTTATTTTCCGAAAAATGAGATTAGTGATCTTGGCTCTTCCCCCGATTCATTCTTTTTTTGATATTGGACCTGATGTTCCTCTTCCCTCAGCTCGTTTTCTCTTTAGACGTCGTCATCCAAAATTCATTTACGATTCTGTTCCCTTTCCTAAGCCCCTTCACCAGCGGCCGCGCCCATGTACGAACCCGTTTTCGTTCGCTCCCGGGGTTCTGTTCATTCTCCTTACCGTAGTCCCTCTCCTCCGCCTCTCCCTCCCCCTGTCACACCTCCGTCCCGTAGATTGCGTGTTCCCCTCCGTTATCCTCATACCAGTCCGCAGCCTACACCCCGACCCTCCCGTTTTCGTCCACTCCCGTAGTCCATGCAATTGTTCCTACATCCTAACCTAAACAGTACGATCCTCGCCTGTTATTGTAAGCCATTGAAAGATTGGAAGCAATGAACATTTTTGCAAAGATGTTTACAAATTGAACTGCACTTACCTCCAGATGCCGTCTCCGGTCAGGTTGACATTTCCTGCCCTGCTATTATTTTTAGCATGAAGTCGACCCTGCTTCTCGTGTCTTCCGATGCAGCAGATCTCCTACACAATACCCTCCTGCTGAATTGCTTGATCATGATGCTACCTTGAAGTCCAATCGTTACGCATCCTTGAACATCTGGGTTACACACTTTACGCATTTCCAGTTCAGATAGGAAAGTCCAACAGCCGTTATTTATGGAGAGCTGTTACATTTTCGTCCGCAAGAAAGACATATCCGAATCTGCCAGTACATGAACATTTCCCTCACGACATCCTTTTGACCACTGCTGATGGAGATCCACTAACTCAGACGATCTCTGCAGTCCTGATATATTGTAGTTGATGTAGTTCCCTTTTACACGCGTTAGCGTCATTATGTCACATTATTTTGACTAATGTAATATTTGACCATCATGTATGCCCCTATGATTTTTGTTTTTGTTTTTTTTTGTTGTGTGTTTTTCTTGTTGCCATGTTTCTGACGTAAGATTTTACCCAGATTTTTTTAAGGTTTATATCGTTCTGTTGTACCAAATAAAAGTGATTAACTAATGTACATCTTCACCCGCCACTAATGTTGGCATCATTCACGATTTATTATGATGATGACACCATATTGCATTATGATTGTTTGAATTTTCGGTTATTGTTACACCGACACTCATATATGTGATTTAACTATTTGCCCATTTATATATTCTATACCATTGTCCATTGATTACCATGTTTCCATTCCATTCATTGTTTCCGGTTATTGTTACACCGGCAAAGTCATTTTTTTTAATGAGACTTACCCATTTTGCCCATACTTTGCCACCAAGTTTTGTGGTTTTATTTCCATTTCCTCCATTCATATGTTTTTTTTTTTTTCATCACCCACTTCAGTGAAGTGTAGGGTGACAGCCATTTTGGGCATCCGCTATATTTTATGTGCATCCGCCATATTTGTTTTGCCAATTTTTTTTTCCTTGCGACGTTAACTCGCTTGTCATGTTATTTTATGTTTTATGATTCGCACAATTGTGAGAGATATTGATGACTATAAATCCATAAAGCGTTTTGTTAGTTCGTTAATGAATGTTAGTTACTGTTCTATTTTGGTCATATTTTTTTTTTGGCCACTTATTAGTACTATTTGTAGTTACCATAACCTCCATAGTTTTTTCTTCCCATGTGTCCCTCGTTTATGTTATGTCCATCAGTCCCTACCCCTTCATGATCGATTTTTTAGTGTGAAATGTTAATGGTGTTATTTCATCCATTATTCCCATCTATTGTTTATTGTAGTCCTTCTGACATGATTTATGGTGGGATACATGAATCCCAATAATTTTTTTTAGAGTTAGTAAATTTTTTTTTCTCTAGGGAATAAAGTGTCTCCTACGGGATACACTTTAGTGGCCCCGGGCGTATGTGACAGTACGGACTGTTACATCAGATTAACACTAAGGTGCTGCCACTTAATTATAGTTAGGGTAAGAATACTTAGCAAGATTAAACACTAAGTATTTGAACGTATCTAGTTAGTGTAATAACACTAGTCACATATACTATGAGTGATTTAATTAAGGTTAAGAAATGACGTCATCGAACTTGGGGTAGAATTGCCCAGTATGTTAGGACGGAGGTTATGGTTTGATAGAAGGGGGTTAAGTGAGTTGGTTTTAGGCACGAGACGAGCGAGGCAGTGATTTTGGGGTTTTGGACCATCTTGTAAGTTCGATGGCTGTGTGTTATTTCTTGGGATGACTGGTTTGTATACCACAGAAGCACATGTATTTATGAACTATTATGAAGTTCTCAGAGGTTACAGACACTTAAGGGGAGGTTTAACCCCCAAAAATGAAGAATTTCATTGAAAATATCAAATTTTAGATACATTTTGCACTGGAAAGTACATTCATTTGCCCACATTTCTGTATGTTTATTTTCACTAAAACCTTTGTGGATGAATTTATATAAATTTTTTAAGTATGTCAGGTAAGTGTATTTTTACCTAATTATATATGTAAAATATACAAATTGGTATATTTGTGATGATATATTGCTTCTAATGCATGGATTTTAATTTTCGGTACCATATTCATTTCCCTGAAGCAAACAGAATTCAAGTTTTTCAAACATAGTTTCATGTGTAAAAATAATTTTGACTGGCTAATTTTTATTAACCATGGGGTCCTTTGATGGGTCATAGAAATAATAACGTGGCTGGAGGTATTCCAGTAGAGTGGTAGGGTACCTCCTTATACGCAAATAAAGCTGCAGGTAAGAACGAATCACAGGATTCTGGTTTCTCCTGTGCGAGCTTACATAAATTTGTAAGTAGAGTCCCGTTATATCTTTCCACTTGTCCAATCGATTGTGGATGATAAAATGTGCGGACGAGAATATTTTGAAAAATCCTAAAAACTTCCTCCATCAGTTTCCCTCTGAACTGTGAACCATTGTCAGTTAATATCTGATAAGGGTATCCTATTCTTGTGAATATTGAGAGCAAAGCCTCTCCTACATGTACTGAGTCTGCTGAGGGTAGAGCAATCGCTTCCCCCCACATAGTACATGTCTACCAGTGAAAGGATGTATTTTTTCGGAAACTGACGAAAAGCGCATACAGTCTGCTGAAATGAAGAATTTAATGAAAAGTAAGCTGCAAAGTATGAAACAGAACATGGAATCAATAAAGGAAAATACCAGAGATGATTCCTACATAGCAGGGGGATACTGATCTGAGTAAAGTTTGTGTAAAAGTGTAATTCCTCTCTTTTTTCTTAATTTTCTCAAAACCTCATTTTTCACACAAATGTGGGCACGTTGCCCATGATTTTTCAAAAACTATTAGTGATACAGCAGTAAATTTTGGGCCACATGCTGTACAATTGGTGCTCATTAAAATAAACTAAAATAAAGGATATATGTTAACAAACTACAAAACTGTTGAGAAATAGCTAAGATACCCCCCTTAAAAATTTCAACTTTTTTTCGATTGGTATGTTAAAATCCAAAAAAACTCAGATATCAAACCAATCAAAATTATTTTAGTGTACAATCATTATCATATATTAACAAATGAAACAGCCAAATTTTATAACTCAAGTTGTACTCACATTTGAGATATCTTGGGCAACAAAATACCCAAAAAAGCTAAAATTTGCCTTTTTTTTCACTGTTTTTCCGCCATAGATTGCACGTTTTTAGTATATACCTCAATGTTTTGTATTTTTTTCAGTCATTTTGCTAGTATAAATGACCTGATATAGATATTAACTTATAATTCTGTGTTTTTCATTTTGGGGGTTTAACCTCCCCTTAATAAAGGTGTTCATTCATATTTAATCCAGCTTGAACTTATTTCCTGAATGTCAGTAGGAAGTGTCGTTTGTTTACATCAGGTAATAGAGAAAAGAATGTTACCATATTTTCGACGATCATGCAGCCTAAAACATAAACACAGTTACGAGTCTCCAAAAGAATCACCTGGGTTATGTTCCTATTCTGTAATCACCATCTCTGGCAGTCGCCAGTAAAACAACAGATGAACATTGATAAAAGATTCCACCCCATTCTCACCCTGTCACACTAGACTTGATTTGTCACCGAGACCAAGCCCGGTCACATCTAACTTGATTTGGTGCAGTTCCCGTCCACTCTCCCGGCCACACTTTGAGATATGAGGCAACTAATATTTTGTTTGCCCTGATTGTTTCTGCCGCATTACTTTGGTTCTGTTCGTGGATTGCCCGAACCTTTACTACAACGGCCAGGATTGAGTGGAGAGGAGAGGAGTGTATCATTATTATATTATTGCCACGTAAAGATGCCTAACGTTTGAAACTTATTGACGGATGAGAGATAATCTACTACGCTTATCCATTGCCATGTACTTTTGATGTTTGATGGACATTATTGTGAAGTGACTTTGTTTATTAAATGTCAACCATGTTTCCGTGGACCTGTTCACCTACCAGCTTTTGTTATGTATATTGACCACAATGTCCTGAATGAACACCTACCATCATTCGCGTATCCTGCATGAAGCTCTATATTTATCCCAGCGTAACACCATGCAACAATGGAGTAGATACAGCAATAGACATAAGTATTATAACACCAAACCTAGTCTCTGCTAAATGGGAAGTACTGAAAGACTCCAGCTCAGACCACTTACCCATAGAAATAAACTTAAACGACAAATACAGAACTAGTCCAAGAAGCTCCAAACCTACATTCAACTTCAAAAAAAGCAAACTGGGAGTCCTTCCAATTGGAACTAAGAAAACTAAGCATAGAACAAATTGAATCTAACAGTATAGATATATTGGCAGAAAAACTAACAAATGAGATTTTTAAAATAGCAATAAAATATATACCAACACAAAAAGGTAAAGATAGGAAAAGAAACAAAGACAACAATCCAGTACCATGGTGGACAGACAGATGCTCAGAACAACTGAAATTGAGGGAAAGGGCCCTGATAAAGTATAGAAAAATCAAAACTAAAGAGAATTACACAAACTATAAAAAAATAAGAAATGAAACAAATAAAATAATATTGAGAGCTAAAGAAAAGAGTTGGAGAACATTTTGTCAAACATTAAACCATAGATCACAAGTAACTACAGTTTGGAGAAAACTAAAAGCAATTAAAGGAGGAAACAACAAGAAATTTAAAATCCCAACAATTAAAATACCAGAGAGAGCAGAAACAGATAGAGAAAAAGTAAACATACTAGCTAAATACTTCTATCACCCGTGTGTCACCGGGGCCCGAAAGGGGAGCAAAGAATAGTAACACTGTCCCCTGCCAGGCATGTCGTAGAAGGCGACTAAGGAGGGTTGGGCATGGGGCCGGTTACCCCATCCTGTAAAAAAAAATTTAAACCACAAAAAAATTCAACAAATATGGACAAGTCAAATAAAGGAAATAAAACACAGCCATCCAAGACAGGGGAAGGTCCTCTCGCGAGGAGGCGTATGATGCAACACAGAGAAAGCCGAAAGGAGTCTGTGTTGCTGACTAACCTTCTTTCTTCTAGGAGAACTTCCAGATTTGGCACCTGGAATGTTCGGACATTAAACGAACAAGGGAAAGTGGCGCAAGTAGCAGCAGAAATGAGGGAATACAAAATCGAGGTTCTGGGAATGTGTGAAACAAAGTGGAAGGGGGTAGACAGGAAGAAACTCATCACAGGTGAATTGGTGCTGTCCTCAGGACATGAAGACGAAACTTCACACCACAGTGAAGGGGTAGCTCTTATGTTATCTAAAGAAGCACAGAAAGCACTCATTGAATGGGAAGCTGTTGGACCCAGAATAATAACAGCTACTTTCAAAACAGCTAAAAAGAAAATTCATGTAAATGTCATCCAATGTTATCAACCAACTAATGACAAAGAAGAGTCTGTGAAAGAAGCATTTTATACTAAACTACAGGAAATTATGGATAAAGTAAAAAGAAGAGACATCACAATTTTGATGGGTGACATGAATGCAAAGATAGGTACAGTCAACACCGGATTTGAAGAAGTCATGGGAAAACATGGGCTAGGAGTAATGAATGAAAATGGAGAACTATTCGCAAACTTCTGTGCTTCAAATCAACTGGCTATAGGAGGAAGCATGTTTCCACATAAGAGAATACACAAGGCAACATGGATATCACCAGACCATAGAACAGAAAATCAGATCGATCATATATGCATAAAGAAGAAGTTTAGATCATCATTGCAGGATGTAAAGGTATATAGAGGAGCAGATGTGGCATCAGATCACCATCTTCTGATAGCCAAAATAAAAATGAAACTCAAGAGATATGCAACAATGCAAAATTATAGACAACAGTTTAATGTAGGACAGCTAAGAAATCAAGAAACAAGAGACAAATTTGCGGTCACAGTATCCAACAAATTCCAAGTGCTACAACAGCTGGAAGATGTAGAGAATACAGAAGACTATTGGCAGCAGGTCAAAACGGCATGGAAGGAGACATGTGAAGAAATACTGGGGAAAAGGGAAAGACAACAAAAAGCATGGATAACAACAGAAACCATCAATAAGATAAAAGACAGGAAAAACAAGAAAGCAGAGTTAAACACAAGCAAAACTAGAAGCTCCAAAGCCAAGGCTCAAGAAGTGTACACAGAAGCAAACAAAGAAGTAAAAAGAAGTATCAAAAGAGACAAGAGGAAGTATATTGAGGAGTTGGCAAGAGAGGCAGAAGATGCTGCAGCCAAAGGAAATATGAGAGAACTGTATAGCAGCACAAAGAAGTTAACAGGGAAATACAAGCAAACAAGTTGTCTCATAAAAGACAAGAATGGGAAACTGCTCAGCAATATACAAGAGCAAATGAAGAGGTGGACAGAATATTTTGGGGACCTTCTCAATAGACCAGCTCCACAAAACCCGCTGGACATCCAGCCAGCAGAAGAAGAGCTACAAATTAACGGTGAAAGACCAACGAAGGAAGAAATAAAGAAAGCCATAACGCTTCTAAGAGATGGAAAAGCGTCTGGACCTGATGGCATTCCAGCAGAGGCCATCAAAGCAGATATCGACACGGCTACAGAGATGTTATATAAATTACTTGGTAAAGTCTGGGAAAAGGAAGAGATACCAGCAGAATGGAAGGAAGGATATCTGGTTAAGTTGCCTTAGAAGGGAAATTTACAAGAGTGCACAAATTATAGAGGAATAATGTTACTATCAGTGCCAGGAAAAGTATTAAACAGGATTATCCTTGAGAGATTAAAAGAGTCGATAGACAAGAAATTGAGAGATGAACAAGCAGGTTTTCGACAAAACAGATCATGTACAGACCAGATAGCCACTTTGAGAATAATAGTTGAACAAAGTCTGGAATGGAATTGACCACTATACATCGGATTTGTGGACTATGAAAAGGCATTTGACAGTGTAGACAGACAATCACTTTGGAAATTGATGAGGCATTATGGAGTTCCCCTGAAGATCATTAATTTAATAAAGAAAACATATGAAGACATGACATGCAGAGTTCTTCATGAAGGACAGCTTACAGAACCATTTGGGATAAGAACAGGAGTGCGACAGGGATGCCTCTTGTCTCCATTTCTTTTCTTGCTGGCAATAGATTGGGTTATGAGATCATCGACAACACACAACAGAAATGGAATCCAGTGGACTCTGACTAAGCAGTTGGATGATCTGGATTTTGCTGATGACTTGGCTCTTCTGTCCCATAACCGTAATCAGATGCAGGACAAATTGAAAACACTCGATGAGAGGTCACAGCAATTGGGTCTGAAAATACACAGGGAAAAGACAAAAAAATAATGAGAATAAATGCAGGTAATGATAATAGGGTTGAACTTGAAGAAACACCAATACAAGATGTAGAATCATATACGTATCTTGGCAGTAATATAGATAAAGTTGGAGGGACAGACAGCGATATCAAAATAAGAATACAAAAGGCAAGAGGAGCTTTCATTGCATTGGGAAATATATGGAGATCAAGAGAAATAGGATCCAACACGAAAATAAGAATCTTCAACTCAAATGTGAAGTCAGTCCTATTGTATGGCTCTGAGACATGGAGAACAACAAAGACAACAACCAAAAAGCTACAGACTTTCATAAATGGGTGCTTGCGTAGAATAGAGGGATTAAAATGGTATGACAAGGTTACCAACGTAGAACTGATGACAAGAACTAGACAAGTGCCAGTGGAACAAGAGATGAGAAGAAGACGATGGCGATGGATAGGACACACACTGAGGAAACCTGTTGATAGCATTACAAGGCAGTCCTTGTTCTGGAACCCGCAGGGCAAGAGAGGCAGAGGAAGACAAAGAAGTACATGGAGAAGAGAGTTGGAAACAGAGGTGAAAATGATGAGGAGAACATGGAAAGAACTTGAGATGATGGCACGTGACAGGAGGACTTGGCATGTGTTTGTTGAAGGCCTATGCTCCTTTGGGAGTGGAGGGTTATGAATGAAATTATGAATAAATACTTCTATCAGGTTAGTTCAATAGACAATCTAGATAAGGCAGAAATAAGTAGGCGAAAAACACTGCTAGAAAAATTAACAGAAGAAAATACGGACACCTCACAGGGCGCTAATTATTTAAATGCAGATATTACAGTAGATTAAATAAAAAGAGCCTTAGCAGGAAAAACCAATACCACCTCTGGGCAAGACACTCTGAGCTATGAAATCCTCAAAAAGGTACCAAATACAACTCTAAGGGTAATTGCATACCTCTACAACAACATCTGGCACACGGGAAAAATACCAAGTTCATGGAAGACAGCAGTAGTCATCCCCATACTAAAGCCAGATAAGGAAACACATGATGTCAGCTCAAACAGGCCTATATCGTTAACATCGCACCTAGGAAAAATTCTAGAAACAATAGTCAACAGCAGACTAAAATTTCACCTATAAAAGCATAATTTGTACAGTCCAACCCAGGCAGGCTTTAGAAGCCAACATAGTACAATAGAACAACTGTTGAGGCTGGAACATGATGTTAAAACGGGCTTCAAAAGGAATGAAAAGACAGTGGCAGTATTCCTTGATGTAGCAAGAGCATATGATGAGTGTTGGAGGGAGGGTTCACTACATAAAATCAGGAAATTAGGTATAGTAGGCAGAATTTACAATTACTTAGATAACTTCCTGCAGGATAGATACTTCACGGTACAAATAAACAATGATAGATCTGAGGTGTATGAGCAACAGAATGGAATTCCCCAGGGATCAGTAATATCACCATCTATCTTTACGATTATGGTCAACGACCTAGGCGACGAGTTTAAAGACTTAAAAAACAACTTATCCCAGTTTGCAGATGACGCTGCGATATGGAGAACGGGAAGAAATCTCCCATTCCTCTATAAAAAAAAGTACAAAGGCAAATGGATAAAATATCTGACTGGATGAACAAGTGGGGATTTAATCTAAACGTTAAAAAAACCATAGGAATGATCTTCAGTAGAGGACATGTAATTAGAAATAATATAATTGATATAAGTATTAATGAGCAAAATGTATGCACATCAAAATCAACTAGATTCCTTGGTATGGTACTAGACCAAAAACTAAACTGGAACAAACACATGGACCTGTTAGTGCAGAACAGTAGGGGGCTTATTAACATGCTAAGATATATGAAAGGAAGTGGTTGGGGAACCTGCAATGAGACAATGCTAACCTTCTATAAATCATTTATTAGGGGCAAACTTGACTTTACAGTGTTGTCTATGCATCAGCCGCCCCGAGGAATAAGAAAAAACTAGACACAGTCAAAAACCAGGCACTGTCAATAATAGTAAATGCCTCAAAGGGAACATCAGCAGAGACATTAGAAGTAGCGCTAGGCATTATACCCCTGGAGCTAAGGAGAAAAGAGCTGAGATTCAGCTACTGGGAAAAAGTGGCAACAGATCCAACTCACCCAGCACACAAAACCTTTGATAGGGGTAACCAGTACATAGGCCATATACTACTAAACCATAATAGATACCCGTCAGGGTGGAAAACAATGGATGAAGTGGATCAACACCCAAACCTATTTAATATGATAAACAGTAGTACTCAGTATAAAGCAAAGATCCCATCGTGGGAACTAAAAGTGCCAGAAACAGACTTCTACCTATCAAAGATCATAAACAAATCTAACGACATAATTTCAGCAAAAATTAAAGCACTAGAGTACATAGAACGATATATAAATAATAGCCTAACTATATATACAGATGGGTCAAAAGATGAAGAAGGACAATTAGGAGCAGAAATAGCAATACCAAAATTAAAAATTTATAAAAGATATAAATTAACAGGTAATACATTTATCTTTACTGCAGAAATAGTGGCAATCCTAAAAGCTTTAGAAAAAGCTGCAGAAAACCCACCAACTAAAGTAACATTTCTTACAGATTCCCTTTCATCAGTACTAGCTATCAGAAACAGAAATGAATGTAGCAGGCCAGATATTATAGAGGAAATAATACAGGTCAATGCATATCTGCACACTATAGGATGCAGTGTAACACTAACATATGTGATGAGGCCGTGAAGACACCCCAGCTTCCCCCTTCATGTTCAAGGCATATTTATTGCCCATATATTTTCGATGTGCGCGCAGAACGCTGGGATGTGAAAAGTGACGGAAGATATATTAGTTTAGGCCACAATAAAGCCTAAACTACAATTGTGTTATATTTGATAGTCGTGTGTTATATTTGATAGTTGTGGGCCATATTTGTGTTTTCATGCCTAATAGAGCAATAAAGGCGAGTGTTATTTGCGTGGCGCAATTACTACGCGCCGCGCAGTAAGTTGAGTGATTCGCTCGAGGGCTTACATAAAGAGATAGCGAGCGGCAAACAGGCCAAATTAAAGATTCAGACGAGACGAGAGAGAAACGAAGTTAGGCTAGCCCTGTGTCGGTAGAAGAGGAACAGAGACATGACACGATTAGCAACTGAGCACTAGCTGGGTGTTTGTTTGGTGTTTGGTTTGTTGGTTTATTTGTTTAATGTTTGTTTCAGTATGCTCTTAGTCACTGAATGGGTTGTGCCAATAAATACAGCCCCTGCCTTAAGAATCAGAGTTTTATTGTTGAATCGGGTCGGTTGCGAGTGTGAAAAGAGAGTGATCACATATTACAACATCATCATCTCGCACACCCTAAACAAATAAACCAACAAACAAAACACCAAAAAACCCCATCTAGTGCTCAGTTGCTAATCATGAAACGCAAACAAAGCACTAGCTGGGTGTTTGTTTGGTGTTTTGTTTGTTGGTTTATTTGTTTAATGTTTGCTTCAGTGTGCTCTTAGTCACTGAATTGGTTGTAAAAATAAATACAGCCCCTGCCTTAAGAATCAAGAGTTTTATTGTTGAATCGGGTCGGTTGCGAGTGTGCTAGAGAGTGATCAAATATCACAACAACATCATCACCATCTTGTCCACCCTATCACAATTGGCGTCGTCGACAGGTTCAGGCAGACAGTGACACAGAACAAACAGCAAACGAACAAATATAACAAATATTGTAAACACCCAGCAGTGCGGTCTTGCAGCAAGATGGCTTCGATCAATGCGCCTGTGAAGGTAGTATACGTGGAGGTGCCAGAGGTAAGGCTATTTGATGGAAAGGCAAATCCCACTTGGCAAGAGTTTGTGGAAGATGTAGAGGCCGTGTGGAAGATGGCGCCCTTTCGCGCAGAAGTAAAGGTAGACGTGATCTGGAACAACGTTACAACATTGGCCTCTAGGGAATTACGGATACGTGGCGGAGCCAAGGCCAGCCCTGAGCAGTTACTCAAGATAGTAGAAGAAGCCTACAGCGAGCAACCACCAGTCAGTAAGATGACCAGGAATTTCCAGGCCGTGAGTCAGGGACCTTGGGAATATGCTGTTTTGTGTGAAGGTAAAAAGCTTGATACACTGGTGCAGGTAGCTAGTGTAGAAGATCACAGTGAAGAGGAGGCACTCAGAGCAGAATTATCCCTCCTAAAGTCCCAGATAGCACAGATGTCGGAGACCAGTTTGCCGGTACAAGAGGAGGTGCAAAGAGAGAAAGAACCAGGCCAACCGCGAAAACAGCCAAAGCACGACGAGGGGGTGCGTGTTCTTGTATGTGAGAGTCAGGCTGTTGTCAACGAAAGCAGTGAGCTGACAGTACCAACAAAGGCAGTTGCACCGACAAGGCGAAAAGGGGTTTGCAAGTGGTACACTGTCAACAGGGGATGGGGGTTTATCACGCCAGATGATGGAGGTATTGATGTATTCATACATCAGACCAAGATATTCAGAAAGGGATTCAGGAGTCTGGCGAGAAATGAGAGAGTGAAATTTGACAGCAAACCATCTGTCCAGGGCATGGAAGCAGTCTATGTGTGTGGCATTGGCGGTCAAGAATGCAAAGGAAGTAGGAGGCGACCCATGGCACAGAGAAAACCTACCAGGTTGAGGTGTTATAATTGTGGTGAGTTCTCACGCCACACGGCAGCCAAATGCCCTCAAGGCCCACTTCCAAATCGATGTTTTAGATGCAAGTCTACGGAACATTTGATAGCCGCCTGTCCCTCAAGGAGCTCTTTCCCGAGACGTACTGCCACAACCAGGTGGCCTACAGTATGTAAACCAAGAGATGGCCGTGACAACTGTCACCCTAAAGGAACCGAGAAAATTGGTCGTCGTCTAGGGGAGGAAACCAGTCCTAAGCCGATAGGAGGGGGCGTACATCAAGGTTCAGAGGAGGAAACTCATCTAAAGCAGATTGTGGGGAACGTAAGCCACCGTCTACACAAAATGAGTGTAAAACACGTCAAGAGCGATCCCCCTACAAAGTCGACAGCTGCATGCACTGACAGGCAGATGTCACGGGCAGCCAGCGACGCAGCACAGGTGAGCGAGTCTTCTAGATCACAGCGGCTGACAGCCCGACAACGTACAACTGGGGACATGACGACTAAGAGAGTCCCCAGCCGGTTTGTACCTATTACAGAAGCTCAGCCCAAAGCATCGCCGCTCAGAAAGAGTCATGCGCAGCACCAACCAACTGAGCGGTTACAATTGAAGCGCCAGAGGTAGCGATGTTGTCGGGACGTCAATAAAATCAGGAGGGAGATATGTGATGGGGCTGTGAAGACACCCCAGCTTCCCCCTTCTTGTTCAAGGCATATTTATCGCCCATATATTTTCGTTATGCGCGCAGCACGCTAGGATGTGAAAAGTGATAGAAGATATTAGTTTAGGCCACAATAAAAACTAAACTATAATTGTGTTATATTTGATAGTCGTGTGTTATATTTGATAGTTGTGGGCCATATTTGAGTTTTCATGCCTAATAGAGCAATAAAGGCGAGTGTTATTTGCCTGGCGCAATTACTACGCGCCGCACAGTAAGTTGAGTGATTCGCTCGTGGGCTTACATAAAGAGATAGGGAGCGGCAAACAGGTCAATTTGAAGATTCAGACGAGACGAGAGAGAAACGAAGTTAGGCTAGCCCTGTGTCGGTAGAAGAGGAACAGAGACATGATACGATTAGCAACTGAGCACTAGCTGGGTGTTTGTTTGGTGTTTGGTTTGTTGGTTTATTTGTTTAATGTTTGTTTCAGTGTGCTGTTAGTCACTGAATGGGTTGTACAAATAAATACAGCCCCTGCCTTAAGAATCAGAGTTTTATTGTTGAATCGGGTCGGTTGCGAGTGTGAAAAGAGAGTGATCACATATCAAAACATCATCATCTCGCCCAAGCTATCACAATGGATACCATCACATGTGAGGATAGCAGGAAATGAGCTTGCAGACAAAGAAGCCAAACGGGGAAGAACTAGCAATAACAAAACTGAAGTAGGCTTAGGTAAGTTTGAAATTAAGAGCTTAATTGCTCAAGCAATAACTAAAGAGTGGATAACAGCATGGGACTAGAGTAAAAAAGCAAGACACGCATATAAAATCCTAAAAAAAACCAAGCAAGAAATGTCAGATAAAAGATGAACTAAAAATACCAATTAATAAAAAAAATTGCTGAGGCTCAAGCTTGGAACTGGATATTTCATGATAGAGGAACCCACGTGCGAAGAGTGTCAGGAACAAAACAAAATTAAACACTTTCTGGTGGACTGCAAAAAATATGACCAGCAGAGGCAAAACATTAAGACATACTGTAGTAATCACAAGGTAGAAATGAGAGTAGAAAATCTCATAGGCACGAAGATCCCATCAGAAATACAAAAGTTAATTAAAACGACAAAAACAAAAGCTAAAATACAAAAAATAAAAAAATAAGGATGCGAGCCAGTAGTCTACAGTGGTGAAAGACTCCCCTCTCCCCCCCCCCCCCTCCCCCTCAGATTAATAATGATTGACTAAAAACCCTCCAGTGAAACATAAAAACATATCAGTTAAGACAATATCATATTTGGGTTAATAAAACAACATTGAACTATGACAACAACATTTTAAAAAAACAAACAAAAAACCCCGACTAGAGATAATGTAATATAAAATAAATACTAACAAAAGCATATTACAATAAATGAAACACGTCCTGATATAACCAACAGCTCCATGTGTATTTTAGATGGTTGAAAGGGCGTGCTACAAAGAAAAGTAGCAAACACCTTAAATAAAACAAATTATAATCCTGCTCTTTTGTTCTTTGTTGCAGTCGCAGATGTGCACATCTTTTAAACACATTTTCTTACTTGGTCGGTTCTCTCCTATCCCGGGGACCGGAGTGGCTAAGCGGAATGGCGTCCGCATCTAGTTCTAAAGACACCTGGGTCGGTTCCCAGTACAGGGAATATTCTTGATGGAATTTTTTCAGAACCTTACTTAAGGAAGTAAGGAAGTACATAATGACGAGTGTTCCTTAAATTCTGTTGAAAGGGAGCATTCTGAGAAAGACCACCTAAAAACTAGTAGGAGAAGCCTAAAAATAGGAACATGGAATGTTAGAACTCTAAACGGAGAAGGAAAGCTGGACAATCTTATTTTAGAGGCAACAGATATGAAACTCGATATACTGGGAGTTGCAGAGGCAAGACTTTTGGATACAGGCTACATAACAAGAGACCAGTACACGCTTATACACTCAGGAGGAGAAAAACACGAAAGAGGGGTAGGAATGTTGATAAAGAAGGAGTTAGAAAAATACGTATGTGGATACTGGACACACAGTGACAGAATGATGTTACTAAAGATGAGAGCAAAGCCATTCGACATATCAATCTTACAAACTTATGCACCAACTAAAGATTACAGCGAGGAAGAAATAGAAGAATACTATGAAGAGCTACAACACACACTTAAACCAGTAAAATCTACAGATGTGTTGATAGTAATGGGTGATATGAATGCAAAAGTAGGAAAAGGAAAATACAAGAAAATAGTAGGACAGTATGGATTAGGGACAAGAAATGATAGAGGAGACAGACTTATCCAGTTCTGTGAAGAAAACCAGCTGGTCATGTGTAACACCTTTTTTGAACACCACCCAAGGAAATTATACACATGGAAAAGCCCAGGAGATGTAACACGTAATCAAATCGACTATATCATGATAAAACATAGATTTAAGAACAGTGTCACAAGTGCAAAGACACATCCTGGCGCCGACATAAATTCAGATCACAATCCAGTTGTCATCAAAGTAAATATAAAGCTGAAAAGAGCAGGAAACAGAAGACAGGAGGAACCCCAGATAGAAATATCAGCGCTGAAACAACCAGGTATAAAACAGAAATATTTAATCGACGTCAAAAATAAATACCAACAGTTATTGACAGAAAGCATGGAGCAGTATAGAAGAGAAAACCCAGAGGAAAAAGCAACCGCAAAATGGGAATGCTTAAAAACAAGCATACAATCAGCAAATGCAAATTTACCTAAAAAGGAGTCTAAGAAAAATCAAATTTGGATGACAGATGACATCTTGAATAAAATGGCAGAAAGAAAGAAAGCAAAAAACACTCCAGAATATAAAACAATAGACAATGACATACATATTAGGTGTAGAGAAGCAAAAGAACGGTGGATAGAAACAAAATGTAAGGAATTAGAAGACTTGGAAGCAAAGCACATGACAAGAGATATGCATGAAGAAATAAAGAAATTATCAAATCGGTCGCGGTTTGCACAAGGAGGAAGCTGTATCAAGAAGAAAAATGGTGTAATATTACTTGATGAGAAAGTCATATCAAACAGATGGGCAGAATACGTAAAAGAACTATTCGAGGACAACAGAGGTAAAAAACCATCACCAGATTCTAATAAAGGCCCAAACATTCTCAGATCAGAAGTAGAGAATGCCATTCATATGATACAAAAACGAAGATCAGCAGGCATTGATAACATAAAAATTGAAATGATAGAAGCTCTGGAGAGCTTTGGTATAGATACAATCACAGAAATATGCAATGATATATACAATACAGGATATTTATCACACGACATGAAGACATCAGTTTTTATAACATTGACCAAAAAAACCAAATGCAACAGAATGTTCAGACTTCAGAACAATCAGCCTGATGAGTCATGCAATTAAGATACTGCTCAAAATCATACAGGAAAGAATAAAAAGTAAAGTAGACAGCGAAATCCAAGAAGAACAGTTTGGTTTTAGACGGAACAGTGGAACAAGAGAGGCAATATTTTGATTAAGAAGATTAGCAGAAAAATATACAGAGGTCCAAAAAAGTATGTATATGTGCTTCATTGACTATAAGAAGGCTTTTGACAGAATCCATCATGAGAAAATAATTGAATGCCTCAAAGACATAGGTATTGATGGAAAAGATATAAGAATACTCAGTAACCTTTATTGGGAGCAAACTGCCACAGTAAGATCGGGAAGGAATTATTCACCATACATAGACATAAAAAGAGGTGTCAGACAAGGTTGTGTGCTGTCCCCCTGCCTATTTAATTTATACACCGAAAAAATTTTCAAACAGATACAGGAAATACCAGGACTGAACATCAGTGGAAGATCAATAAACAACCTTAGATATGCAGATGATACCGTGTTGTTAGCTGAAAGCGAACAGGAGTTACAAGAACTAGTGAAGCAAGTGAACAGTATAAGTCATGAATATGGACTCGACATTAATATTGAGAAAACTAAAACTATGATAATTAGCAAAACAGACGATAAACCCACATTAAAGATAAGCGTAAATGGGAAAATCCTGGAACAAGTCAAGAGCTACGTATATCTTGGTCATATAATAACAGAAGATGGCAGATGTGAAACAGAAATCAAGAAGAGAATAGGAATGGCCAAAGCTACATTCAACAACATGAAACATATACTGACATCCAAACAGTTATCTCATAAATTAAAACTGAGAATCATAAAGTGTTATATATATATTCTGCATTTCTGTATGGTGCAGAAACATGGACGATGAATAAGCATTTGGAAGAAAGAATTGAGGCTCTTGAAATGTGGATATATAGAAGAATGGGGCGTATCTCATGGAAAGAGATGAAAACAAATAAGGAGGTCCTAGAAAATCTAGGTATGAAAAGAGAACTAATGAGAGAGGTCAAAGTTCAGCAGCTAAAATACTTTGGCCACATAAAAAGGCATAACACCTTGCAGAAGACCATAACAGAAAGGAGAGTTGAAGGCAAACGTGCAAGGGGAAGACAGCGCTATAAGTGGGAAGATAACATCAAGAGATGGACAGGAAAGAGTCTATCAGAGTGCACCACCAAGACAAGAGACAGAAGATGTTGGAGATCCATTACAGCCAACCTCCGTTGTGGAGATGGCAGCTGATGATGATGACTTTTACCAACACTTTCAGGCTAACGCGATCCGTCAGGCAGGGGTGTCCTCTCTCCCCCCTACTCTACGTTCTAGCACTAGAACCCATGCTGGAAAAAATTAGAAAGGACAGCTCTATTAAGGGCACCTTTATACCTGGGAAAGGCGAGCAAAACGTGATTGCTTACGCAGACGACACCACCTTTTTCCCACCAAACGACAAGTCTATTGCAAACATTCTAAACACATTCACAGACTTTAGTAAAGGTAGCGGAGCTAAAGTCAACGTACAGAAATCTACAATAATGGGCCTAGGCAAATGGGAAAACAAAACAGACTTTCCATTTGGACTTGTACCAACAAACAACATCCAAACCTACGGCATCACTTTTCCTTCACACCCAAACCGCACACACAAAGACACATGGCAGAACCTAACATCACAAATAACAGACATGCTACATAGATACAAATTCACAACCACAACAATTTTTGGACGAAGCACGATTGTAAACACTTATGTCATTTCCAAATTATTATACGTAGCCACAGTTTTTGACCCCCTGAAACAGACCATTACAGACATAAACAAACAGATAAGAAGATTTATTTTTAGTCACACAATCTACAGCATAAAACATTAGACACTCATACAAGAAAAGAAGCACGGAGGGATTGCACTCCAGGACATACAGACACAGATCCAAGCACTTAGAATCAAACACGTAGGGAGTATCATCAAACATCCAGAACAACACGTGCTAGCACACTATTACATGGGGCTCAGACTCACCAGACTGAGACCACTAAACAACTCAATGCCACACCATTTCGGCCCTCTACCATCATTTTACAAGTCATGCATACAAGCCATTCACGGACACGACAACTTAATTCACCAGAAAACAAATGCAATCTACAAACACTTAGCCAAACTACAAGCACCACCACTACATCTCAGAATTAAAAGAGGACAGAAATACTTCAAGACAAATAACACTGACAAACAACATTTTTCTTTCTTATATAAGAATAAGTGTTCTTAGGTCAGTTTCTTGCGCTGATTTCAAATTTGAAATCCGTTATCTCTATCACATCGGGTTCTTAAGATATTTGTGAATAAATATATTTTTGGGAAACCGTTATTTGCTCCGTTTCATTTTCACTATATAAATTATAAAAAATTAATAAAATGCAAAATAATTCCACCTTTTATACTGCTAAAAGATGCATGACATATGTTACGCTATTTTTCAAATAGTTACTGTATTTTGAAATAATTCTGAGCGAAATATGGCTTCTAGAAGTTGTAGAAATTCGGCTGATCTGTTCTGTTACGTGTGCGGATATTTTACCGATCGTGTTCACCAGAAAAGCTTTACACCATTACTAAAGAAAGCATATGAACTTTATTTCGATTCGAAAGTTGATGATGCAAATAAATCTTGGAAGCCAAATGCAGTTTGTTCGACTTGTGCAAATACATTCGCAGGTTGGTTACGAAAATCGCCGAAGCATAAGTCGATGCCTGTTGGAGTGCCAGTAATATGGCGTGAACCGACAAATCACGCTACTGATTGTTACTTCTGCTTGACAAAAAATATCCATGGTTTCACTTCTTTAAAACTAGAAAGTCTGTGGTTTATCCATGAATCTAATCACGTGTCCGATTCCCAGTTCCACCAGAACAATATCCGTTGGACGTGAGAGAATGAACCATCAGAAAGTGATAGTTTACCTGCTTTAGAAACTAATTTCTGACTCGGACTATATATTTACACCGTGAATGATGGTGTTCACTTAATTAACCATTGAGAACTTTCAGATCTAATACGTGATCTCACGACTTATCCAATGGACAAGTCGGAATTAGATCGTCGTCTTCGTCGACTCTCAAAGAATGGAAAGTTCTTTTAGCGTCCAAATACTACTCCGATATTCCTAAACTTTCGTCATAGGACTACACATAGAACAATGTTCCATACTTTTTGGAGATGCGTATGAATGACATTTGCTATTGGCAAAAATAGTAAACGGTCTAATGGTGTGCACCCTCATTCATGAGCACATAGTCAAAAACGAAATGGCGTACTTTTTCATCGACTCTTACCAGATCGGACTGAGACTAAAAGCCTCGCTATTATTGCACAAAGCGGAAATTTATTTATTCCATAAACTTCCCAGTTGGGGGCACTCTGTTTCATAGTTGAAAGAAAAAAACGTATGACAATATGAGGATTTCCTTTTGGCATAAAAAAAAGTACAAAATATGTGGGCCATTTAAACCCAATGGTCGTGATTTAGTGGGAGCCTGACCTCTAATGACAGGGACCTAGCAGTGGATTCTCACTCTTATGGGCTTGCAGACCTGGTGTAATACTAAAATATTTTGTTGCAACCTATTGTGAAAGGGACAGCCGCAAACCAGGACAGGAACATTATGCATAGAAAGGTTGTGGGGCCTATCAGGGATCGTATGCTCAGCTCGGGTGCATAAAAATGTAATACACGAGCCATTAGTTAAAGAACAAAGAACATTAGATCATTTTACCACCGTTTACATATAAATTGGGGCTCATGAAGATTTTCGTAAAAGCGATTAG
>JAMPIV010011165.1:0-7500 GCA_024509875.1 Oreohelix idahoensis
GAGTGGATCCAGAGCATGTGCTCTTGTGACCACCGTATTGGTAGCTTCAATGTTTTGCTCTTCCCAAACAGCAATCTGCTGTGGGGTACATTCCCTAACTCCGTGAATACGACCAATAATAGGTCCGCAATAGGGTTTGGAAGTAGACACGCGTGGACCTCTCCCGTGAAGAAAGGAGTAGCAATATGTATTATGGCAGTAGGATATTTTTCCAACGTGCCACCAAATGTGACACATTTGATGACCTTTCCTGTAGCACAGAATGGATCTACAAGAGATTGCCTAACCCCGACAGTAGTACATCCAGAATCAAACAACACCGAGACTGGATTACTATTTACAAGCCCCTTATGTAATATAAGAGAACCTCTCCCATCATGAGCAACATTAGCAGGAAGAGCGGGCAAAGGATGACCACAGCTTAGAGTACTAATGGTTTTCGGATCAAATAAAGTACTGCATTGGATACATTTATTTGCCCTACCAAAGTCAAAAGATGAGCATCCGATAGCATTATGGTCTTTATCATTATTAACCTGTTTATCTGCTCCCTGAGATTCTTGTTGAACAGAGTTTGTCTGTTGATATCTTTTTCTCTTCTGTTGCGATCTACCGCGACCATTATTGCTTCTGCAATTATCATTAAAGTCCCTACTGTAATTTTTATCCTGGTTTGCGTTCCAGTTTCCATAACTGTCATTACCATCTCTATGCTGTTGAGAACCTCTATTATCTTGGTATTGAGGTCTCTGCAAAAAATATTTTCCTCTATACCGATTACCTTTATGAAAATTTCTAAAGTTACCGGGAATAGAATACCGTGTAATATTAGGTTGTCTCCAGTTCTGGGAAGAAGAATCTCCCTGAAATTGATTACCATGGTTCTGGGCATAATTACGGTTACTCTTTTTATTGAAATTTTGCTGGCTACCCTGAAATTTACGCATAAAATTCGGGCCATAAGGTGCTGCCGAAGCAACTGGCAGACCTTCTTTTACCTTAGTGTTGCTAATGGTTATGTGAGGATGTGCAGTAACATACTGGCTACAGTATTCTTCCATTTCTTTTATATTTTTAGGCTTACGCTCATGAAGAAAAGAAAGAAAAGCTTCATTAACAGAAGACATAACCTTGTCTCTAAGAAGTAAGTCCATGAGGGCTTCAAATGTACTTTCTGTCTTAGAAAGCTCAACCCACCGTAAAAAAGTAAGACGTATGCCTGAGATGAATTCTGAGAATTCAACTCCAGTTTCTGGTAACATGTTTTTAAATTTAAGACGATATCCGTCTTCGTTAAGTTGGTACTTCTTTAACAATGCCGCCCTGACAACCTCATAGTTGTTCTTGTCAGGCACATCTACCATACCCAACAAAGTCAAAGCATCACCTCTAAGTATCTTGGACAGATGATAAACATATAATGTTTTATCTATATTATGCACCTTACATGCACTTTCAAATCTATCTAGATAAAATGTTATATCATCAATTGAAGCATTGAATGCTGGTAAATTAAGCTTGAAATCAACAGCATTAGACTTATTAGCAGATGATACCTTATTAGCATCATTAGCATTACTAGATAACTTCAACTTTTCTAACTCCAAAGCTAAGAGTTTTTCTTCATGTTCCATTTTTGCTTTTCTCTCATCAGACTCTCTTTGTAACCTTCTTTCCTCAGCCTCAGCCTGTAACTTTCTTTCCTCAGCCTCAGCCTGTAACTTTTTTTCTAATCTTTTATTTTCAGCCTCTATTTCAAGTCTCTTATTTTCAGCTTCTTTTTCAAGTCTCTTATTTTCAGCTTCTTTTTCAAGTCTCTTATTTTCAACCTCAGCCGAAGTCTCTTCTCCTGAGATTCTGCTTCTCTTTTTGTTTTTCCATTTCCATTTGTAATCTCTTTTCATCTACCTGCATCTGCAGTTTTAAATTTTCAGCATCTATTCTCTTTTGTTCAGTTAGTTCTTTCATTTTCTTTTCCTCCGACTTCAATGCCTTGGCATATTGAACAGTCGCAAATTCTTCTAATTTATCACCTGTCTTCCCAAGGGCTTTACCCTGCTCAATAAAGTACTCAAATGTAGACATGATGTCTAAAATGTGAGTACAGAACCTGAAATAATTAATTATCTTATTTCAATCTTAATAGCAACAAGACTTAATAAAGTGCTTGTATAATTACTATGTTTACTCCAATCTCTGTGGGAAACAAGACTTGACACCAATTTGTATTATCAGTTGTACAATAATATCACAAGTCACCTCTTAATTATCAGTGCACTACCCAAATCAGTGCATAACCATCAGTTATTTATCATAACTGCACTACAATAGTGCATAAGCAACAAACCACCAGTTAGTTATGATAAGTGCACTATAGATCAATAGTGCATGAGCATATATGTAACAATAGTGAAAGCTAACTATGCAAGAACTATGCAAACAATAACAAGACAATGTAAACAATAACAAAGTACCAACAATGTAAACAAAACAAAGATCAAAGTCAATGTAAACAATAACAAAGATCAGAGTCAATGTAAACAATAACAAAGATCAAAGTCAATGTAAACAATAACAAAGATCAACGTCAGTGTAAACAATAACAAAGATCGAACAATACGAAAACATTCGCATAAGTCAAATAAATAAACAGCGAAACTAAAAAGAATATGATGACAGAATGCGAAGATATGACAAACAAATGACGCTACAGTGTATACACAAAAATTTACGTGAAGAACTGAATAATAGAAAAGAGGAGACCTACAAATACAAACAATTGAAATCGAAACTAAAAAACAGAAAGAAAGAGAGAAACAAAAAAAAATATACAAAAACGAAAATAAAGCACAACTCGTCACAACTAAACAGATATAGCAACGATTGTCGCTAGCAAATTTCACAATAGGAAATTCGCACAGTCCCTAACGAAAACGCTAACAGTAGAACCTCTGTGACGTGGTATCCTCTACTGAAAGACACCGCCCAACCGAGAAAACCCGCTGAAATATAAACATATAAATACAAATCCAAATAACATATAACATGTAAACATATAAAAAGTGCGAAAAATGTGATAGACAGAAGGCTCAGTTAGAACATAAGGGCACAGTTCACAAACAAAACAGGCCACTTAACTTCTATGTATCCACAACGTCAGCACAGTTCAGAACAGGATGTGATCAGCATTCTTAGGACAATGATCCAACGTTGATCCATATCTGCTCTCGTAAACTGCCATGACGAAGGAAATGAGCTTCTAACAGGAAACAGCTTCTGACAGGAAACAGCTTCTGAACTTGACCTTCTGAATCTGCAACAGTAATTCTGAGACCGGAACAGTTGTTACGGCACTTGTCCTTCTTCTCAACAGATCAGGAAATCCATTCGCTCGGTACTTGTCCTTCTATTTGTAGACAAACTTCAATACCGCCGAGCAGCGCCGGGTAGTTTCAAAATATCAACAACTGTCAGTACTGCTGCGTCTTTCAAAAAATTTCATCAAAGGTGATGAATAGCAACTGCAATGTTGTCTTGTAGTCTGCTGATGATGTCTGGGTTTGTTGACCCCCTTGAGAGTTGGTACCAGAATAAACCAACTATTGGCCACCATGAATTGATAAGGGTGGAATTAGGATGCCGTCAAATTACCACCTCTATCGACACCAGGTATTACAATGCAAGATGTGGGTGTCTTATCTGGTTTAGATTGTTGCTGTGTGTGGGTTGCAGTAGAACAGTTCAGGGTACACCACAGCAACATGACGTGTAGAGTCATAAAAATGGTAACTTCGCTTTAGGTTTATACCATTTATTGCACGCCACAAAACAGTCATGATACTTATGTTATCATCGGCATAGTACAACGAATGCAGCATTCAAACTCATGTTAACTGACAGTCATGTAGAAGTCAATACTCAATAGTTGTATGGAAAACAAATATCATAGCGAAGCTTGATAAATAATACATATAACTTCTGCAACCGTGGTCAGCTGCAGATCCTTAATGTTCATAGACAATAATAATTATTCCTTCCTGATGCTAGCAGATCAGATGTATACAATACGTCCGTTTACTGTCTGCACGTGAGTAGCATACATGGATTACAGGTCAGCTCGACCTTTATAACCTTCCTAAGTCTAACCATCTGACTTGGACGTGATCTCTGATATAACGAATCCTGGAACACAGACAATAGTCTTGTTGGTCTAGAGCGACCCATAGATATATAACTAGTTCAGGTATAAAGATACCGATGACTTAATCCTAGTCAAAGTACCTCTCCATTTTGAATCACACAGGCGAGCAAAAAGGCGACAAAATGACGAACCTCTAGATGATAGCCTAAAGTTCGATACAAGAGGAATTACCTTATTTCGGAAAATCAACCATGAACATATGCCTCCAGGCAGGCTTGAATAATACGGGGAAATAGTCTAGTTAGCTAACTAACTCACAAAGACAATGTATTTCCCTCAGAGAATCACAAGACGCAGTCTTTTTTTTTTTTTTTTTTTTTAAAAATACCTTTATTCAGGTCGATATAACAATGTTATTTACAAATGTTTTACAAATATCACATGATAATGAAACCCCCCTCTCTCCCCTTCCTCCCCCCCCCCCCCCCTTAAAAAAAAAAAAAAAAAAAAAAAACCCAACCTCGCCCCCCACCCACCCTTCCCTCCCCCAATCTAACATTGCAACAAGTCAATAGCAAAACAATATACCAAATATATAAAAATATCACCTAACGAAGATAAAACCTCCCCCCCCCCCCCAATATATTACAAGTCAATATACGAAAACAGTTGAACATGGATGATGAAATGATTAATGGTACATCAACAAAGGGGTGGTGACCCCCTACCATGGAATGATTAATGAGGACATATGTTACGGAGTATTTACATTGCATGATGTTTATAGACACAACGTATTTACAAAGCTACTTGCTTTGTGTAACGACCGAAGGGTCAAAAAAAGGTTATTACATATTTATTTGTACAACAACAAAAGAGTTTCAAATCTGTTCTGTTATGTTTTGTGTCATGCGTTCGTATATTTGTGTAAATATTGTACTATCATAATGTCCATTGTCGTATACCGCTCTGTTCCTACATGTCCATACAAGGTACCTAAAGTCAGCTAACAATGTCAGTAGCTTGAGTTCTATTCGTCTCGTCATTTGTGGCAACGTGTTCATCGTGACTGCCCTATATAAATTAAGTGTCTGTTGTGAGTGTGGGGCTATTATTTTCCTTAACTTGTTTAAAGTGGGGGCCACTGTATTACATGTGTAAAACAAGTGGTCTTCTGTCTCTGTAATGTTGTCACTGCATAATTTACATTTGGGTGCCGGTTTGTTTGCTTTTGATAATGATTTGTTTGAAATCGGTGTTAAACTATGTAGTAGTCTGAAGGTGACTTCTTTTGCTTGTGGTTTAATGTTTATTGCGTGAATGTTTGTAAAACTCTGTGTGTAATCAGTTATAAAGAGGTTGTACCCTCTTCGTGTGTTTTATAGGTGCTTCCTGTGTTGCAACTAGAAGTTTGTATATAAGTTTGGTGTCTTGTTTTATTAAGTGTTTGTTCCCCTCTAAATTTTTCAGACATATTGCATAAAAAGGAGGTGGTGTCCCAAAAAAATGGGGTTGATTATTATTTAATTTACAAAAACTTGATAGCCTTAACCCAATAATAGTGTGCCAGCGGGTATAGACCGGGCGCTTTATTACTTCCCCTATATATTTAATTCTTAAAGCTTTAATTTTAGTGTTGATGTCTTGTAAGGCTATCCCCCCTTTATTTTTAGGTTGTATTAACGTAGTGTGTTTAATACTGTGCCAAGTGTTCCTAAAAATAAAGGCCCTAATTAGTTTATTTATTTCCTTTATAATCTTTTTAGGTACCATCTGTACGTTTGCTATGTATATTATTTGTGGCATAATAAAACAATTAACTATAATACTTCTTCCGAAAATGGTAGCCGTTTTATATTTGTAAATTTCTAACATATTTTGGATTTTCTCTATCAATTTTGTCCATGTTTCTTTATTGGGGTCTTGAGGATTAAAAGAGAAGTTAATTCCGTAAATTTTAATTTTATTCACTACCGTTAATTGAAAAGGGAAATCTGACCTATTACCCCATTTACCTATTCCCATTATGCTAGATTTTTGAATATTTAGTTTGGATTCGCTAGCGCGTCCAAACTCCGTGAAAACCTCTAAGATATTTTTAATAGAATCCTTTGTTGTTGGAAGGAATATCGTATCATCGGCGTAGGCCAACAATTTTCTTTCCCCTGCACGGGGACAAAAGTCCCCGTGATATTTGTGTCTTGTCTTATTCTTTCCAACACAGGTTCTAACGTTATTACATATAACAAGGGCGACAGAGGGCAACCTTGTCTAACACTTCGCGTTAATTTGAATGTTTCAGTTAAACTGTGATTAATCAATATTTTACTTTCAGGTTTTTTATATAGGATTTTTATCCATGATCTAAAGTATTTCCCTATATTATTAGCTTTAAGACATTTATGTAGGAAGGCATGTGATACTCTATCAAATGCCTTTTCCTGGTCTAAAGATAATATGGCACTCTGGCACTGTCTATCATGTGTGTATGTAATCAGGTCTCTAATGAAATGTGTGTGTCTGCTAATGTTTCTACCATGCACACTAGATTGTTGATCTGAATGTATTATTGCGTGCATTTGTGGCTTAAGCTTCAGAGTTAATGCCTTGGCTAGAATTTTATAATCAACATTTAAAAGGGAGATAGGCCTAAAATTCTTAATTGACTTTTTGTCATTACTGTCTTTAGGGATCAGGGTAATATATGACTGATTTAAACTATCCGGGGTTCCCCTTTTTGAAAAGCCTCTTCGAACACTTTAATTAAGATAGGGCCTAAACATGGGAAGAAAAACCT
This sequence comes from Oreohelix idahoensis, assembly GCA_024509875.1. Classification (NCBI taxonomy): domain Eukaryota; kingdom Metazoa; phylum Mollusca; class Gastropoda; order Stylommatophora; family Oreohelicidae; genus Oreohelix; species Oreohelix idahoensis. The sequence goes on from JAMPIV010011165.1 coordinate 6,939, forward strand.
GTAAAATTCTGCTGTTAGCCCATCAGGCCCAGGTGCTTTATCTTTTTGAAAAGTACTAAGTGCCCCTTGCAAATTATCTAAAGTTAGGGGTTGGTCTAGTCTTTCACTTTCCTCATCACTTAAGCGTTTTGTGTATTGTAGAAACTTGTGTTGTATATTTGCGTCAGTTTCTTCCCTAGTATATAGTTTTTTGTAGTATTGGAAGAAAGCGTGACTAATGTTGGTGTTATCTGTTTGTTGCTGTCCGTTCATATCTGTTATTTCATGAATCTGTCTACTGCGTTGGATGTTTTGCTCTACTGCTAAATATTGCCTACTAGGGATTTCCTGCGTTATAGCGTGTAATTTTGTCCTAAGTAATGCTCCCTGGTAGGTATACTGTCTATATTGATCTAAACACTCTTCTAAAATTTGGATGTGAGGGTTCGTGTTGTCTAAACTTTTGGTTAAACTAATTGCTTCTTCTAAAATCCCCTCCTCTTTTTTAAACTTCTTGTGAATAAGTGTAGCCAAAATCTGCGTTCTATCTCTAATTGTGTTTTTTAACATATCCCAATATTGT